>OY992891.1:95486310-95606310 GCA_963921405.1 Cepaea hortensis
AGGACACTCACATGGCAATGATATCTAGGGAGATCACATGGCAACGATAACAGGACACTCACATGGCAATGGTAACTAGGGAGATCACATGGCAACGATAACAGGACAATCACATGGCAATGGTAACTAGGGAGATCACATGGCAACGATAACAGGACAATCACATGGCAATGGTAACTAGGGAGATCACATGGCAACGATAATAGGACGATCACACGGCAATGATAATTAGGGAGATCACATGGCAACAATAACAGGACAATAACATGGCAATGATAACTAAGGAGATCACATGGCAACGATAATAGGGAGATCTTATGGCAACGATAACAGGACGATCATATGGCAACGATAATAAGACGATGACATGGCAATGATAACTAGGGAGATCACATGGCAACGATAATAGGACGATCACATGGCAATGGTAACTAGGGAGATCACATGGCAACGATAATAGGACGATCACATGGCAATGGTAACTAGGGAGATCACATGGCAACAATAACAGGACGATCATATGGCAACGATAATAGGACGATCACATGGGAGCAATAACAAGGAGATCACATGACAACAATAATTGGGTGATCACGTGGCAACGATTACAGGGCGATCACATGGCTACGATAACAAGACAATCACAAGGCAATGACAATAAGACGATCACGCGGCATCGATAACAGGACGATCATATGGTAACGATGACTGGACGATGACATGCCGTGAAGAGATTAGAACAAGAATTGCCATTGCGAAGGTAATCTTTTGCAAGATGAAAAACATACTGACCAATGAAAGATATCGATTGAAACGAGAAAAAGAGTGTTGAAGTGCTACATAGAACCTATCCTTTTGTATGGATGTGAAGCGTGGTCAATCAGCAATCAAGCTGAAAAAAGAGCTGATGGCTGTGGAAATGTGGTTTCTGAGAAAAAATGCAAAGAATACTTTGGAAAGACAGAAAAACCAGTGAACAAGTCCTTCAAGAAACAAATGAAGATCGTAAACTGATTAGAGTCATTAGACCTAGACAGTCAAAATTATTTGGGCATGTTATGAGAATATATGACTTGGAGAACTTGGTGACAACTGGCAAGATCGAAGGAGAGAGACCAAGGGGAGGACCGAGAAGTAAATATCCGGATGGCTTGGCCAAGGGGCATGGTCGAGACAGGAACTCTAAGCTGATCCACGACTCTGGTGATCGAGTGAGATGGCAGAATATGACCGCTCACGGTTATCGGCAGTGCACATGATGGATGGCTGGACATGGCGACGATAACAGGGCGTTCACTTGAGAACGATAACAGGAGGATCACACAGTAAGGATAACACGACCATCACATGGCAACAATAACAAAGCGATCACAAAGCAACGACAGCAGGGCGATGGCATGGAAACGATAACAGGAGGATCACACAGTAAGGATAACACGACCATCACATGGCAACAATAACAAAGCGATCACAAAGCAACGACAGCAGGGCGATGGCATGGAAACGATAACAGGAGGATCACACAGTAAGGATAACACGACCATCACATGGCAACAATAACAGAGCGATCACAAAGCAACGACAGCAGGGCGATGACATGGAAACGATAACAGGAGGATCACACAGTAAGGATAACACGACCATCACATGGCAACAATAACAGAGCGATCACAAAGCAACGACGGCAGGGCGATGACATGGAAACGATAACAGGAGGATCACACAGTAAGGATAACACGACCATCACATGGCAACAATAACAGAGCGATCACAAAGCAACGACAGCAGGGCGATGGCATGGAAACGATAACAGGAGGATCACACAGTAAGGATAACACGACCATCACATGGCAACAATAACAGAGCGATCACAAAGCAACGACAGCAGGGCGATGACATGGAAACGATAACAGGAGGATCACACAGTAAGGATAACACGACCATCACATGGCAACAATAACAAAGCGATCACAAAGCAACGACAGCAGGGCGATGACATGGAAACGATAACAGGAGGATCACACAGTAAGGATAACACGACCATCACATGGCAACAATAACAGAGCGATCACAAAGCAACGACAGCAGGGCGATGACATGGAAACGATAACAGGAGGATCACACAGTAAGGATAACACGACCATCACATGGCAACAATAACAGAGCGATCACAAAGCAACGACGGCAGGGCGATGACATGGAAACGATAACAGGAGGATCACACAGTAAGGATAACACGACCATCACATGGCAACAATAACAGAGCGATCACAAAGCAACGACAGCAGGGCGATGACATGGAAACGATAACAGGAGGATCACACAGTAAGGATAACACGACCATCACATGGCAACAATAACAGAGCGATCACAAAGCAACGACAGCAGGGCGATGACATGGAAACGATAACAGGAGGATCACACAGTAAGGATAACACGACCATCACATGGCAACAATAACAGAGCGATCACAAAGCAACGACAGCAGAGCGATGACATGGAAACGATAACAGGAGGATCACACAGTAAGGATAACACGACCATCACATGGCAACAATAACAGAGCGATCACAAAGCAACGACAGCAGGGCGATGACATGGAAACGATAACAGGAGGATCACACAGTAAGGATAACACGACCATCACATGGCAACAATAACAAAGCGATCACAAAGCAACGACGGCAGGGCGATGACATGGAAACGATAACAGGAGGATCACACAGTAAGGATAACACGACCATCACATGGCAACAATAACAAAGCGATCACAAAGCAACGACAGCAGGGCGATGACATGGAAACGATAACAGGAGGATCACACAGTAAGGATAACACGACCATCACATGGCAACAATAACAAAGCGATCACAAAGCAACGACGGCAGGGCGATGACATGGAAACGATAACAGGAGGATCACACAGTAAGGATAACACGACCATCACATGGCAACAATAACAGAGCGATCACATAGCAACGACAGCAGGGCGATGACATGGAAACGATAACAGGAGGATCACACAGTAAGGATAACACGACCATCACATGGCAACAATAACAAAGCGATCACAAAGCAACGACAGCAGGGCGATGACATGGAAACGATAACAGGAGGATCACACAGTAAGGATAACACGACCATCACATGGCAACAATAACAGAGCGATCACATAGCAACGACAGCAGGGCGATGACATGGAAACGATAACAGGAGGATCACACAGTAAGGATAACACGACCATCACATGGCAACAATAACAGAGCGATCACAAAGCAACGACAGCAGGGCGATGACATGGAAACGATAACAGGAGGATCACACAGTAAGGATAACACGACCATCACATGGCAACAATAACAAAGCGATCACAAAGCAACGACAGCAGGGCGATGACATGGAAACGATAACAGGAGGATCACACAGTAAGGATAACACGACCATCACATGGCAACAATAACAGAGCGATCACAAAGCAACGACAGCAGGGCGATGACATGGAAACGATAACAGGAGGATCACACAGTAAGGATAACACGACCATCACATGGCAACAATAACAGAGCGATCACAAAGCAACGACGGCAGGGCGATGACATGGAAACGATAACAGGAGGATCACACAGTAAGGATAACACGACCATCACATGGCAACAATAACAGAGCGATCACAAAGCAACGACAGCAGGGCGATGACATGGAAACGATAACAGGAGGATCACACAGTAAGGATAACACGACCATCACATGGCAACAATAACAGAGCGATCACAAAGCAACGACAGCAGGGCGATGACATGGAAACGATAACAGGAGGATCACACAGTAAGGATAACACGACCATCACATGGCAACAATAACAGAGCGATCACGAAGCAACGACAGCAGAGCGATGACATGGAAACGATAACAGGAGGATCACACAGTAAGGATAACACGACCATCACATGGCAACAATAACAGAGCGATCACAAAGCAACGACAGCAGGGCGATGACATGGAAACGATAACAGGAGGATCACACAGTAAGGATAACACGACCATCACATGGCAACAATAACAAAGCGATCACAAAGCAACGACGGCAGGGCGATGACATGGAAACGATAACAGGAGGATCACACAGTAAGGATAACACGACCATCACATGGCAACAATAACAAAGCGATCACAAAGCAACGACAGCAGGGCGATGACATGGAAACGATAACAGGAGGATCACACAGTAAGGATAACACGACCATCACATGGCAACAATAACAAAGCGATCACAAAGCAACGACGGCAGGGCGATGACATGGAAACGATAACAGGAGGATCACACTGTAAGGATAACACGACCATCACATGGCAACAATAACAAAGCGATCACAAAGCAACGACAGCAGGGCGATGACATGGAAACGATAACAGGAGGATCACACAGTAAGGATAACACGACCATCACATGGCAACAATAACAAAGCGATCACAAAGCAACGACGGCAGGGCGATGACATGGAAACGATAACAGGAGGATCACACAGTAAGGATAACACGACCATCACATGGCATCAATAACAAAGCGATCACAAAGCAACGACAGCAGGGCGATGACATGGAAACGATAACAGGAGGATCACACAGTAAGGATAACACGACCATCACATGGCAACAATAACAAAGCGATCACAAAGCAACGACGGCAGGGCGATGACATGGAAACGATAACAGGAGGATCACACAGTAAGGATAACACGACCATCACATGGCATCAATAACAAAGCGATCACAAAGCAACGACAGCAGGGCGATGACATGGAAACGATAACAGGAGGATCACACAGTAAGGATAACACGACCATCACATGGCAACAATAACAAAGCGATCACAAAGCAACGACGGCAGGGCGATGACATGGAAACGATAACAGGAGGATCACACAGTAAGGATAACACGACCATCACATGGCATCAATAACAAAGCGATCACAAAGCAACGACAGCAGGGCGATGACATGGAAACGATAACAGGAGGATCACACAGTAAGGATAACACGACCATCACATGGCAACAATAACAAAGCGATCACAAAGCAACGACAGCAGGGCGATGACATGGAAACGATAACAGGAGGATCACACAGTAAGGATAACACGACCATCACATGGCAACAATAACAAAGCGATCACAAAGCAACGACAGCAGGGCGATGACATGGAAACGATAACAGGAGGATCACACAGTAAGGATAACACGACCATCACATGGCAACAATAACAAAGCGATCACAAAGCAACGACGGCAGGGCGATGACATGGAAACGATAACAGGAGGATCACACAATAAGGATAACACGACCATCACATGGCAACAATAACAGAGCGATCACAAAGCAACGACAGCAGGGCGATGACATGGAAACGATAACAGGAGGATCACACAGTAAGGATAACACGACCATCACATGGCAACAATAACAAAGCGATCACAAAGCAACGACGGCAGGGCGATGACATGGAAACGATAACAGGAGGATCACACAGTAAGGATAACACGACCATCACATGGCAACAATAACAAAGCGATCACAAAGCAACGACAGCAGGGCGATGACATGGAAACGATAACAGGAGGATCACACAGTAAGGATAACACGACCATCACATGGCAACAATAACAAAGCGATCACAAAGCAACGACAGCAGGGCGATGACATGGAAACGATAACAGGAGGATCACACAGTAAGGATAACACGACCATCACATGGCAACAATAACAAAGCGATCACAAAGCAACGACAGCAGGGCGATGACATGTAAACGATAACAGGAGGATCACACAGTAAGGATAACACGACTATCACATGGCAACAATAACAGAGCGATCACAAAGCAACGACAGCAGGGCGATGACATGGAAACGATAACAGGAGGATCACACAGTAAGGATAACACGACCATCACATGGCAACAATAACAGAGCGATCACAAAGCAACGACAGCAGGGCGATGACATGGAAACGATAACAGGAGGATCACACAGTAAGGATAACACGACCATCACATGGCAACAATAACAGAGCGATCACAAAGCAACGACAGCAGGGCGATGACATGGAAACGATAACAGGAGGATCACACAGTAAGGATAACACGACCATCACATGGCAACAATAACAAAGCGATCACAAAGCAACGACAGCAGGGCGATGGCATGGAAACGATAACATGAGGATCACACAGTAAGGATAACACGACCATCACATGGCAACAATAACAAAGCGATCACAAAGCAACGACAGCAGGGCGATGACATGGAAACGATAACAGGAGGATCACACAGTAAGGATAACACGACCATCACATGGCAACAATAACAGAGCGATCACAAAGCAACGACAGCAGGGCGATGACATGGAAACGATAACAGGAGGATCACACAGTAAGGATAACACGACCATCACATGGCAACAATAACAGAGCGATCACAAAGCAACGACAGCAGGGCGATGACATGGAAACGATAACAGGAGGATCACACAGTAAGGATAACACGACCATCACATGGCAACAATAACAAAGCGATCACAAAGCAACGACGGCAGGGCGATGACATGGAAACGATATCAGATCCGCCATGGTAACGATGACATGTGATCACCCTGTTATCGGTTTGTGTGTGTTGTTTGTCTGCTGACAAAGGCTTTGGCCGCAACGTCCATTTTGTTATTCGTAATCGTGTTCAAGTAAAGTTCAATGCAAACTTTTGGTGATTCAATCAGCGCTTGTTTAATCTCTACTGCAGTTCTCCTGATTCTAGTCAAGTTTATATGTTTGCTACTGTCTTCTCATGTACTCACGTGGTCTATGTTGGCTTATTAAACTGTTGATGTGTATATTAGGTTTCAGTCATGTGTTTGATAGTGTCCTCTCAAATGGTGATATTATGGTCCAGTCAAATGGTGATATGCTTATTTGGCTCAGTCAACTGGTTATGCGTTTATTTGGGGTTAAGTCAAATGTCGATGTGTTCATTAAAGTTCAGTCAAATGTCAATGTGTTCATTAAAGTTCAGTCAAATGTCGATGTGTTCATTAAAGTTCAGTCAAATGTCGATGTATTCATTAAAGTTCAGTCAAATGTCGATGTGTTCATTAAAGTTCAGTCAAATGTCGATGCGTTCATTAAAGTTCAGTCAAATGTTGATGCGTTCATTAAAGTTCACTCAAATGTCGATGCGTTCATTAAAGTTCAGTTAAATGGTAATGTATTTATTAGAGTTAGTCAAATGGCGATATGTTTATTTGAACGACCGGCACTGATACCATTTTATAAAATAACAAACGCAAGGTGGACTTGTACTCTTGAAAAATTGTCCATGTCTGTATTTCCCAACTTCACTTCCATCTCCCTTGCTCTGGACAAGGCAGTAGATTCCGGGGTTTCCAGAAAGTCAAGAGTTAGATGGTTTTATAGTTCATTCACATTTTAAAAATGCCCTCTCTTTGGAAGAAGTTAGTCGTCAGACGCCGTTGCAACTTTCGTTCCTGCGCCAGTGAATGTCACACAAAATGCGCCTCACTGTCTCGTGTCAAAAATGGACCAGGCAGCAGTCCCAGTAGATCAAAAGCACGCACAGGCACATATGCATAAGGCATTTGCCAGAATGCCAACACAACAGTCCGCTACTACAATTTCAGTTCATCAGCGATGGAAGCAGCAGTCCCTAGAAAACCAACAGTTGCACACACATTACTGCATAAGGTAAAACCAGCTAGTTCAGCAACCGACCTTTAGCCATTTTTCTGAATATGCAATTCAAAAAACAAACAACTCCGGAAAGGTGTAAAAGCGTTTCACTTGAAATCCATAGCTCACATCTTGGTTCCACTCACGTAACTCAGTAGCTGGGCCACGGAACCATGTATTACCAGTACAGCATGAGGAAAATGCGTAAGCAAGCCGTAGTCAGAAGCAAAAACACCCTAGAGGCCTCGAAACCTCAGCAGCCTATCCACCATATAGGATCCAGAGTCCTTTGGAAGAAATATATTCTTAAAATGTCCCTACTGTTCTCGTTATTGTGAAAACTTTGTCGAGGTGTGGTCTTAGATCAGTGACAATCCGTTAAATATGCATATAAGCTCCATGAGTTCTTGAAATACTTTTTCCAAGGTTTTTGTTTCCCTTTGCTGTCATAATAATTATGTTGCAGACATTGTGAAGAGTACAGTTCTATAATTCTTTACAATATTTTGGTAACTTCTCCCATCAGAGCTGACTAGTCAGGTGAGCAAATCATCCAGGTAGTTACTTCTCTGCCTTTCCCTTGTTCTTTTCCCCCCGATCTTGCCAGTTGTCATCAAGTTCTGCAATTTATTTCTTCTAACATCGTGACCGAAATTTCTACGTCTAATTTCTCTAATCAGTTTTCGATTTTAATTTGTTTCTTGTGGGACATGGCCATTGGTTTTTCTGTCTGTCCAAGGTATTCTTTGCACATTCCCCAGAAACCACATTTCCACAGCTATCCAATGATTTTCATCTTGTCTGCTCATTGCCCATGCTTCATATCCATATAAACGCACAGGTTCTATGTAACACCTGAAGACTTTTTCTCGTTGCAAATGACATATTTTTATTGGTCAGTATGTTTTTCATCTTGCAAAAGGCTACCTTCGCCATGGCGATTCTTGATCTAATCTCTTCAAGGCATCTCCCGTCAGACATTATGACTGCTCCGATACAATTGTACTAAATCACTTGCTTAAGAATATTCCCATGTATGTGTATATTATATTGTGGTATGTCTTTCTTCCTAGTGACGACCATAACCTGTGTCTTCTTACAATTTAATTCCAACCCTAGTTGTTCAATGTGTGCAACAACCGTATCAACTAAACGTGACAGATCCTGCTCATTGTCTGATATCAATATTATATCATCTGCATATCCAATGTTATGTATATTAAGTCCCCTAAGGATGATTCCTTTCATATCGTCAACATTTCTGAAAATGCTTTCACTGTGCAGGGAAAATAGATCTGGATACATCACACATCCCTGTCTCACACCTCTCTTAATATGCTGATGTTGACCCACTTCATTATCAATCTTTATGGCAGCTTGTTGTTTCCAATATATGTTTTATTAACAAATCTGAGGTTATACCCATCACTTTGCAGATCTGCAAACATCTCTTTATCAAATTGACGTGGCTTACTTTATCTAAAGCCGTTGTCTAGTCCTGTTATTGAGTTCCCTGTTATGGAGTTCCTTGTTATGTTCACTGTTATGTTATTGTTGCGTTCCCTGTTATAGAGTTCCCTGTTATGGAGTTCCCTGTTATGTTCCCTATTATGTTCAATTATATGTTTCATGTTATGTTTAAAGCTATGTAGTTCCCTGTTATGTTCCTTGCCATATTCACTGTGATGTTCCCTGTGATGTTCCCTGTTATGGAGTTCCCTCTTATGTTTCCTGTTATGGAGTTCCCTGTTATGTCCCATGCTATGATCACTGTTATGTTTTCTGTTATGGAGCTCCCTGTGATGGAGTTCACTTGTTATGTAGTTCCCTGTTTTGGAGTTCCTTGTTATGATATGGAGTTCCCTTTTATGAAGTTCCCTGTTATATTCCATGTTATATTCCCTGTTATGTTTTATATTATAGATTTCCCTCTATGGAGTTCCCTGTTATGGAGTTCCCTGTTATGGATTTCCCTGTTATTTTCTCTATTATTGAGTTAACTGTTATGGAGTTCCCTGTTATTTTCTCTATTATCCAGTTAACTGTTATGGAGTTCCCCGTTATTTTCTCTATTATCGAGTTAACTGTTATGAAGTTCCCTGTTATATTCCCTGTTATGTTCCATGTTGTGTGTTTTGTTATGGAGTTCCCTGTTATTGAGTTCCCTGTTATGTTCCCTGTTGTGTGTTTTGTTATGGAGTTCCCTGGTAGGAAGTTCCCTGTTATGGAGTTCCCTATTATTGAATTCCCTGTTATGTTCCAAGTTATGGACTTACCTGTTATGGAGGTCCCTGTTATGGAGTTCCCTGTTATGGAGTTCCCTGTTATGGAGTTCCCTGTTATGGAGTTCCCTGTTATGTTGCCTGGTGTGTGTTTTGTTATGGAGTTCCCTGTTATGTTCCCTGTTGTGTGTTTTGTTATGGAGTTCCCTGTTATGGAGTTCCCTGTTATGGAGTTCCCTGTTATAGAGTTCCTTGTTATGGAGTTCCCTGTTGTGGAGTTCCCTGTTATTTTCTCTATTACGGAGTTCCCTGTTATGGAGTTCCCTGTTATGGAGTTCCCTGTTGTGGAGTTCCCTGTTATTTTCTCTATTACGGATTTACCTGTTATGGAGTTCCCTGTTATGGAGTTCCCTGTTGTGGAGTTCCCTGTTATTTTCTCTATTACGGATTTACCTGTTATGGAGTTCCCTGTTGTGGAGTTCCCTGTTATGGAATTCCCTGTTATGGAGTTCCCTGTTGTGGAGTTCCCTGTTATGGAGTTCCCTGTTGTAGAGTTCCCTGGCATTTTCTCTATTACGGATTTACCTGTGATGGAGTTCCCTGTTATTTTCTCTATTACGTATTTACTTGTTATGGAGTTCCCTGTGATGGAGTTAGCCTTGTGCCCCAGAAGGTCAGCTGCTGCAAGTGGACCTCACAATTGTGCCCCAGACAAGTCTCCTATGCCAGGATCTCCCAGTGTATCAAGAGTACCACTTATTAGAGGACACTTGTTACTCTATCGTATGATTTAGTTAGAGCAGTGGTTCTCAACTGTATTTGTCCCGTACCCCCCTTCACCATATTTTCAGAACGTCACCCCCCCCCCTTTTTTTCGTATTTCCTACCTAAAAATTTGGCCCGTGCCCCCCTTCACCATATTTTCAGAAAGTCATTCCCCCCTTTCGTATTTCCTACCTAAAAGTCCCGCCCCGCCCCTACACTGTATACATAATAATGGAAGCTAAATTTAATAGCACATACTAAATCAAGTCTAGACGTCCACATAAAACATGATTTTGGGTCTACTTTATAAATTGAATTTTAGAATGGTGAGACGTACAGAAGCGTACAGTATGAAGTGAAAACCAATATCAAGTAATCGGTTCTTGTATTAACGTGATCTTGAAATAATCTTATTTCCCCCTGGAAACCCTAAGATTCCTCCCTGGTGGGGGGGGGGGGGGGGAATTCCCTACCGGTTGAGAACCATTGAGTTAGAGCTTCTTCTTCTCTTCTTCATCATCTCATCTGCTTCCTCTTGTACATTGCGGTGTCGAGGTGAAGCATAAACAGCGAGAGCATATATCGAGATTCCCATGGACTCTCTTATTCCTTCTGTCTATCGTTTAAAACGGTCGGCCTCCTTTTCTGCTTCAGTTTGGTCTACACATCATAGAATGTAGTTTCTTCTTGTTGGTTTTTCCAAAATGTTTGGACGTAATTCCGTAGCGCAAGCTTACAGCACAGCTGCCATATGTGCTCCTTTCAAGTTCGACACATGTGACTTCTTCGGCCGTATGTTGACAAAGTCAAACTTCTAGGAAGTTTTGAGCCTGTGTGTTGTCGATACTGTCTGATCACCACTAGAAATGTGAGCAGCAGGAAGGTATTACATTGCTACAACCCACTTACGTCTTTCGCTACCAACTCGTTCTCTTTAAATCATCCCTTTCCCTAACTTTAATTTTCGTGGCCAAGTCTGAGAAACAACATCTGACCTTCTTGAATTGGAGCCTCACAGGCTTGCAGTCCAGCATGGGATGGTAGAACATGACCAGCGCCACATTCTTGTCGTAGAGGTATTTGTCGAACTTGGCACTGGTTAGGCCCTCCACATTCTTCGACTTGATGAAGGAGTCAGCGCCAACTGTGGATGCATGAACAATGTCTTCATATAACTGAGCTGTGGATGCATGAACAATGTCTCATATAACTGAGATGTGGATACATGAACAATGTCTTCATATAATTGAGATGTGGATACATGAACAATGTCTTCATATAACTGAGCTGTAAGATTGGAATGTAGATACTTGAACAATGTCTCATATAACTGAGCTGTGGATAAATGACCAATGTCTCATATAACTGGGCTGTGGATACGTGAACAATGTCTTCATATAATTGAGCTGTGGATACATGAACAATGTCTTCATATAACGGAGCTGTAGATACATGAACAATGTCTTCATATAACGGAGCTGTAGATGCATGAACAATGTCTTCATATAACTGAATGTGGATGCATGAACAATGTCTCATATAACTGAGCTGTGGATAAATGACCAATGTCTCATATAACTGGGCTGTGGATACGTGAACAATGTCTTCATATAATTGAGCTGTGGATACATGAACAATGTCTTCATATAACGGAGCTGTAGATACATGAACAATGTCTTCATATAACGGAGCTGTAGATGCATGAACAATGTCTTCATATAACTGAATGTGGATGCATGAACAATGTCTCATATAACTGAGCTGTGGATAAATGACCAATGTCTCATATAACTGGGCTGTGGATACGTGAACAATGTCTTCATATAATTGAGCTGTGGATACATGAACAATGTCTTCATTTAACTGAGCTGACAGATTGGACTGTGGACACATGAATAATGTCTTTATATAACTGAGAGGTGGATACATGAACAATGTCTTCATATAACGGAGCTGTAGATACATGAACAATGTCTTCATATAATTAAGCTGTGGATTCATGAACAATGTCTTCATATAACGGAGCTGTAGATACATGAACAATGTCTTCATATAACGGAGCTGTAGATGCATGAACAATGTCTTCATATAACTGAATGTGGATGCATGAACAATGTCTTCATATAACGGAGCTGTAGATACGTGAACAATGTCTTCATATAACTGAACTGAGAGATTGAACTGTCAGCTTTGGACACATGAACAATGTCTTCATGCATTGAGAGATTCCCTGTTATGTTCCTATTATAGAGTTCCCTGTTATGTTCCCTATTATGGAGTTCGCTTTTATGTTCACTATTATTCTTCACATAATTCAGCTGACAGTCTGGACTGTGGATACGTGGACAATGTCTTCATATAACTGAACTGAGAGATTGAACTGTCAGCTTTGGACACATGAACAATGTCTTCATGCATTGAGAGATTCCCTGTTATGTTCCTTATTATAGAGTTCCCTGTTATGTTCCCTATTATGGAGTTCCCTGTTATAGAGTTTTGATCCAGAAGGTCACCAGCTGTATGTGGTCTTCACAGTTTAGCCTCAAACAATTCTCCTATGCATGGATCTCCTCGTGTAACAAGAGAACATCTTATTAGAGGGCACTTGTAGTGTTATAAATTATGTTTTAGTTAGACCTTGGTCTTTTCTGGTTCATAATATCACCTGGTTCTTCTTGTACCTCGCGTTGTCGACCTATCCTTTCAATCCTTTAATTCCCATGTTCATGCTCTAGTTAAACAAATAGCCAAAAAAAGTATACCAACTTGCCTAAATTAAAAATTTCCTCGATGAAAACACAAGAAGGATATTCTATACTTCCCACATACAAACACATATTGATTATTGCTCCACAATCTGGAATGGATGCTACAAATCAATAACAAAACGCCTTTATTCACTCCAGAAAAGGGCAGTGCGTTTAATCAATGGTGATAAGCTTACAGAAAATTCTAACCTACATGTACGTCTTCAGTTACTGCCACTTCACAAACACCTACGTTTTAAGAAGGCTAATCTAATTCGCAAAATCCTATTTCAAAATTCTCCAAGCTACCTTTGACCATTGTTTAAATATAACGCAAGACATAGCGAACGACTAAATATACTTCATGTCCCTAAACCTAGGATAGATTTATATAAAACAAGCTTAGCGTACTCTGCCACTCATTGTGGAACAATCTTCCACAAGAAATCAAAGACACCACCAATCAGGACAGACTAAATCCCCCCATAAACAACAACAACAACAACAAAGACAATAATAATTGTAAATTATCTCGAACCACAACTAGCAAAAAAAAAAAAAAAAAAAATATTCCCACATGTATGGCATGCTACACCCACCTTGAGTATTGATGATGCCCATGTTAAATATTGCCTCAATGAGTCGTGTATTATTGATGATTTTTCATGCATTTTAATGCTTATTGCTCTTTTGTTGTCAAAGATTTGCTTCATAAGTGAATTTGAATGAAAGAATGTCTCATCTCATCTCATCTCATCATGTTCCTCTTGTACCTTGCGGTGTCGAGGTGAAGTATAAAAAGCGGGAAAGTGCTCGCTTATGGGCTTCATGTATCGATATTCCCATGGACTCTGTTATTCCCTGCGTCCATCGCTTACGTGGTCGGCCTCTTCCTCTATTTCCCTCTGGCCTGTACATCATTGCTTGTTGTGGTATTCTGTTAGTTGGTAACCTGCTTGCATGGCCAAACCATTTGACTTACTGCTTTCTAATAAAATCTAGTGTTGCTATAACCCCCACTTTAGTCCTGATTTCTTCATTTCTGATCTGATCTCTTCTTGATACATTGAGTATTCTTCTCAGGAATCTCATTTCTGTTGTTGTGATTTTTCTTTTCTCTTTTTCTGTCATTGTCCAGGTTTGGCATTGGTAACATAGAGTTGGTAGGAAGATTGTGTTGTAAAGTGCTTTCTTAATAGTTAGTGATACAATGTTGTTCTTTAGTATTGGTGCCATTTGTCCAATGAGTTGGTTTGCCTTATTGCATCCATTTTCCATCTCGACTTCTGATTTGCCATTTGATGATATTGTACTTCCTAGGTACCAGAAACTCTTTACTTGTTTCAAGGGATGTTCGTTTAGGTAAATCGTTGCTGCTTTTTCTTCTTTAGTTATAGTCAGTACCTCTGTTTTACTTGTGCTAATTTTCATGTTATGTTCCCTAAACATTTCGTTTAGACTATTCATGTGGTCCTGTAATTCAGCTTCTGATTTTGCTATTAGTGCTTGGTCGTCCGCAAACAGGAGTTCTCTAATGGTTAGAAGATGATTCTTCTTCTGTGTTCTCGTCATGCGGTGTTCTTGCGGTCTCTGTTTGGCGCGTTTCTTTACATATGTTGTCTATATATGTTATAAACAAGAGAGGGGACATGACACAACCTTGTCGTACTCCGGATCTTATGGTGAAGGGTTCTGAGTGTTCCCCAGTTGCTCTCACTATGCATTCACTGTTGTTGTATAAGCTTCTACATAGGTTCATCAGATGTGTACTCACTCCAAATTGTTTAAGAATTTCCCACAGCTGGTTTCTATCTACTCTATCAAATGCCTTTTCTTGGTCGACAAAGGCTAAGTAGAGTGTTTTGAATTCGATTGATTTTTCTATAAGTTATCTAAGAGAAAAAAATGGCATCTGTGCAGCCTTTGTTTTTCCTAAATAAAGGTGTATTTCGATTAGGAAGGGTTCTATAATAGTTCTTAATCTTTTGTCAAGAATTTTGCAAAATATTTTACCAATATGACTCAACAGTGAAATGCATCTGTATTATGTGCAGTCTCTTTTGCTGCCTTTGTTTTTCCAAATTGGGATAATTACGGCGATTCCCCAGTCTCGTGGTGTCTGGTGTTCTACCCAAACGTGTTTGAATAGTCTTGTAGCCATGCTGTTCCTACTTCTCTTGCTGCTTTAATCAGTTCATTTGATATTTCATCTTGTCCTGGTGATTTGTTCAATGGGGCTAATCTGACGGCTTCTATAATTTCTTCTTTCAGTATGTCTGGTTGTAGTTCTTCGGTGGCATCTGTGTCGGTTTCTTGAATTCCTGTGACATCTGATGGAATGTTGAGAAGTTGTTCTAAGTACTGTTTCCATCTTATTAGGATTTGTTTTTGTTCACTTATTGGTTCTCCACTTTCTTTGTTAATTATTTCTGTTGGGTCAACGTGTTCTCCTCAGGTTCTCATTGCACTTACCTTTTTATAGAAGTTTCTAGTTGCCTCCTTGTAGTTTTTATTTAGAGTTTCTCCATACTCCTCCCAGACTTTTTGTTTTTCTCTCTTTATTATTCGATGTCTTCTCGCTATTCTATATTCTATGTAATCTCATTCCTATTTGCTCTTCGACCACTTTTTATATTCTTTCTTATTGTCTTTTACAGCTTTCTTTACTTCTGCGTTCCACCAACTTGTTATTGGCTTTATCCGTGTTTTGCGTTTTTTCGTTGTTCCACATGTTATCTTTGCAGTATTTAAAATGCTTGATTTGACCATCTCCCATTCTTCTTCCACTGTCTTTCTTTCTATTGGTAATTTTACAAAGATGTCAGTTAGCTCTTTTTCATAATTTTCTCCTTTTTCACAATTTTTTCGTTCAATTTATACAAGGTGTATATTTGTGAGTCTTTGTGTTTATAGAATGTATTTGTTATATAGAGGTCGTGTTGGCTGCATAGCTCTATCAGTCTACTTTCGTTATTATTTCTTTCATTATGTTGGTCTACAAATGCTCCAAGATGTTTTTCTATGCCCGCTCTGTTGTGTCCTAGTCTTGCATTGAAGTCTCCCATAACTATGATGTTGTCCTGTTTGTCTATTTTATTTAACATGTCATGGATATCTTCTTAGGAGTCCTCGCATTCTTGCTCATTATTGTTTGTATTACATTGTGCGTATATTTGTACATATGTTGTAATTGTTTGTTCTTTTATTCTCACTGTTATCATTCTTTCTGTTATATATTGTATGTCTAGTATTCCTCTTGCTAGCCATGGTTTAATAACTATTCCCTCACCGTGTCTTGCCCTTTCTTACTGTTCTACTCCAGAGTAGACAAACGTGTAACTGTGGTGGAGCTCCTTGCATCCTTTCCCCCTTGTTCTGGTGTCCGCTATTCCCATCAGTCCAATTTTCATCTCTTCCATTGTTTCTATAAGTTCTTCTTCTTTTCTATTAAAACCACAGACGTTCATTGTGCCTATGTTTTGAATCGCTGATCTATCTCGTAGTCCATTAACATTGCCGGGTCTATATACATTAGGGTCAGTCCGTTTATACTTCTTAGTTTTTCTACGAGCAGTATGAAGATCCCCTGCCAGCTTGCTAGGTCAGTCGCAGGTTTAAGACAAAAATCGGAAAGAATATATGAGAGGAAATAGAGAGGAACGGCAGATTGTCAGACGGGCCTGCATGCCCAATTCTTAACCCTTTGAAAATAAAGATTCTCGTTCGTTCGTTCGTTCGACCTCGCGGCAAAGACAACGCGACATATATCGAGATTCCATGGACTCGTTACTCCCTCTGTCTAACGTTTAACATGATCGACCTCTTTTTCTGCTTCAAGTTGATATGTACATCCTTGCTTGTTATGTTGCCTTCTTCGTGGTTCTTCCGACATGTTTGCACGTAATTTCGTCGTGCCTGCTTACAGCAGAGCTGCCATATTTGCTCATTCCGGTCGACACATCCGACTTCTTCGGCCGTGTGTTGACCAGTCAACATTCTAGGAACTGTCAGCAGTGGATACATGAACAATGTCTTCATATGACCAATAAGCCAGACATGGGACAAGGGATACTCACGCAAACCTCAAGTCCTGTATGACATCACACTGATGTTGGACAACAGGATGCCTTCATCCGACATACAGGACTTCGCGTTGGAGCTCAAGCCAACGAACACAAACAACAAACAACAACATATGACTGAGAGACTGGACTGTAATCTGTAAATACATGAACAATGTCTTGATATAACCAACGAGGGAACTGAGATGCCAGTATTGGGCTCATTAGACTGTCGTCTGTCAATATTCGAGGGATGGTCAGAAAGTAATAGACAATAATGTTTGTTTAGGAAATTATTTGTTGAAAATGAAGAAATTGACAACCATTACTCTTGAACATGTCCTATAAATATACTGTTGTTCTACATACTATCCATCAACATGTATGGCCTTACACGCAGGACTGTTCTCTACCAGATCTTTTCCTGTTTATGTTGCCACCTCTCCACTGCAAGAATCGCAATCGCAAACATAATAACAAACATTCACTCATACATATACAATAGTCTCTCCTCTCCCCCCCCCCTCTCTCTCTCTCTCTCTCTCTCTCTCTCTCTCTCTCTCTTACGCCTATTACTCTCACTCATACATTTATACACCCTCTCTTTCTCTCTCTCGCTCTCTTAAACCAATGCATTCTGACTCATATATACAGACTCTCCAGCTTCCTTCTCTCTCTCTCTCTCTCTCTCTCTCTCTCTCTCTCTCTCTCTCTCTCTTACGCCTATTACTCTCACTCATACATTTATACACCCTCTCTTTCTCTCTCTCTCTCTCGCTCTCTTAAACCAATGCATTCTGACTCACATATACAGACTCCCCAGCTTCCTTCTCGCTCTCTATTTCTCTTTCTCTCTCTCTCTCTCTCTCTCTCTCTCTCTCTCTCTCTCTCAAGCTCATATATTCTCACTCATATATACGTACTCTCGGTCTTCTTCCCTCTTTCTCTCTTACATCCATGTACTCTCACACATACATAAAGACACAGGCGCATACATTCATTCACACAAGTGTAAGGAAATCCACACACACTCACTCACATACATTCGTTGACAACTCAAATACACATACACACGTAAACGCACATACAGAGACACAGAGAAGATACACACAGACTTACATGAATACACAGACAACCACATGAACACACATAACAGACAATGACAGACACATATACAGCCACACATAAATCAGTAGCAGCATAGACAAACATACATGTCGACAGAAGTCAAACTAGCGCACTCACATACGGACAAGGTTCACATATTCAGTAGATTTACAATATTTACATCCTAAAGTCAAAAAGCTAGTGCTCTTACATATCAACTATCACCCTTACTGAAACATCCAAATATACCCATGTCCGCAAAACGACAGATAATAAACAGTATATTCACACCACCCAATGCTACAAATCTCAAACTTGGACTTTATCCAAATCACACTTTCGCAAAATCAACACCTGCGAAATGAGATGCCCGAGGAGAGCTGCCAACTTAACACTCCGAGACCGAAATGCTGTTATCAGACAGACAGTGGGATCAACACCTTGTGCCACATTTATTGAAAAACAGAAGATCAAGTGGTTTGGCCATGTCGTTAGAATGCAACATCAGCAACTACCATCACTGACCTTACATCAAAGATCATGTGCGACGAGACCAAGAGGACGTCTAAGAAGAAAATGGATTAACGACATCAAAGACATTGTAACATCTCACAGAATGACACTATCCGTGCCGCCCATAGCAAATTATGCCTCCACTTGACGCTAGACAGCAAAAGTGGAAGATGATGATGACGTCCTAAAGTATAGGACAACTATAAGATAGAACCAAACATTATTTATTGGTCACCTGATGAGAAGACGGACATTGAAGAACTCTGTGGCAACTGAGAGGTGGAGGAAAGGGGGAGGGGGGATCAGTTGGAGAAAGAGGCCGTAACGGACCAATAGAAATAAAACTGGATGAAATGAGACGGTGTCGTGTAGAAATATCATCATCGGAGTTGATACACAACACCAAATGGCTGAGAACTGTAGGGGGAACAACAGGGCCTTGTGGCCGCGCGCCTGATGGGGAAGACATCATTAAATATGGTTAGTGCAAATACAAGATTCTTCTAGCTTAAAGACAAGTATGCATTTAATTAGCACGATTACCTCAGAGGTCGGAGTGGATTGGCCTGATGGCATGGGAAACTGGTTATAGTGTATGGTAATTCACACGCAACATCAATGTGGTTGAATCCCTGGAAGTGGCAGCTACTAGAAGTCAAGTAGCGGCTCGTGTGTTGACTACGATTATGTTCAAAGCGAGCGGACGCGACATTTTAATGAGAAGAAGAAGATGAAGAAGAAGAAGAAGAAGAAGAAGAAGAAGAAGAAGAAGAAGAAGATGAAGAAGAAGAAGAAGAAGAACAACAACAACAACAACAACAACAACAACAACAACAACAACAACAGTCAACAAGAAAGAAGAACAAGAAAGAAGAACAAGAAGAAGAACAAGAAAAACAAGAAAGAAGAACAAGAAAGAAGAACAAGAAAGAAGAACAAGAAAGAAGAACAAGAAAGAAGAACAAGAGAGAAGAACAAGAAGAACAAATAGAGTAGAGTATATTACTGTATTACGTGTTTACCTTTGAGCTTCCTCTTGCTTCCAAAACAGCTGCAAGCCATATTTATTGCCAGTCCAGTTTAGATTGTATACAGATAACTAGCGCATACCCATTCACTGCCTGACGCGGTGGAGATCACATACAGAAGTGAGGGTGGAACAACTTGTGTGACTTTCGCCTGGACTTCACCAACCCGTCCATGATGACAGAAATGGCCGTTGTCCGGAATGGGAACCGGTCTCCCCTACAGGAACATTGCTGACGTCACAAATAGACAGCAAAATTGTGCTAGCGGGTGCAGTAGTATATTTGTCTGAGTTCATTAAAACTAATTCTCATTGTCTGGGAGGAGTTGGAGCTGAAATGTTATATAGAACCAGTTTTGCTGTACGGCTTGGAAT
The DNA here is from genome assembly GCA_963921405.1 of Cepaea hortensis. NCBI lineage: Eukaryota > Metazoa > Mollusca > Gastropoda > Stylommatophora > Helicidae > Cepaea > Cepaea hortensis. The sequence goes on from OY992891.1 coordinate 95,506,860, forward strand.
GTAAATGAACAAATTAGGAAGAACTTAGAAGCAACAGATATGTGGTTCCTGAGACGAATGTTGCGAATTCCTTGGACTGCCAGAGTAACAAACAACGATTGCCCGAAAGAGGTTAATGAAACCAGAACACTATATACAACAATAAGAAAGAGTCAAACAGCTTTCTTTGGTCATGTGATGAGAAGAGAGTCATTGGAGAACATCGTGACAACTGGAAAGTTCGAGGGAAAGAGAGGTAGAGACAGATCAAGAGAATTGATGCTGGATGGATTGAGACGGTGGCACGGAGGAATATCAGCAGCAGAGTTGATCTAGAACACCAAAGACCGAGATCTGTGGAGAGACATGAACGCCTACACCAGCTGGCAGGGAACTTGATGATGATGATATTTATTGCAATCTCGAAGACATCAATAGCTTTGTAATATGATCAACATCAAACAATTAGTAATTGTGATAATAATAATTATGCAAAGACTTAGGAAGGAAAACAACCTGAAATAGGAGAAGAACAATGTGGTTTCGTAGAAGGCAAGGATACAGTAAATGCTATGTATATGCTGAGAAAAATAATTAGGCGTTCTATAGACATAAACAAAGACTTACATCTTTGGTTTATTGACTCACAAACAGTAAGACATGCGAACATGGTGAAGATGCTTGGAGATCTACAAATTCATGGGAAAGACAGACTTGTAAAAGCATACTGGAAGCAACAAGGTGCCATACAGACTGATAATGAACTAGGTCAATATCAGTCTATTTAGAGAGGTGTGACACAGGAATGTGTAATGTCTCCATATATCGATTTCCCCTGTACAATGAACATATTTCTAGAAATTTAGACGACATCAGAGGAATCACTATTAGGGGTCGACAGATCAATAACATTAGATATGCTGATGATACAGTATTGATTGCAAGCAATGAGCATGATCTTCAACAGTTAGTAGATGTGGTTGTTGTACACTGTGAACAACTAGGGTTAGAATTAAATTGCAAGGAGACACAGGTTATGGTCGTCACTAAGAAGACAGAAATACCACAATGTAACATACATGTAAATGAGAATATCCTTTAACATGTGAATTTGTATAACTATTTCGGAACAGTCATAACATCTGATGGGAGGTACCTTGATGTAATTATAACTCACATCGCTATGGGGGAAGTAGCATTTTGCAAGATGTAAAACATACTGACCTATAAAAAGATATAAATTGCAACAAGAAAAAGAGTGTGGAAGTGCTACAAAGAACCCTCACTTGTGTATGGATGTGAAGCGTTGGCAATGAGCGAATAAGCTGAAAAACTTCGAATGGCAATGGAATGACAGTGGAGTTGCTGATGAAAATGCAACGAACACAGTGGACAGACAGAAAAATCAAGAAGCAAATGAAAACCGTAAACTGGTTAGAGAAATTAGACTTAGACAGTCAACAAATTTTGGAACACGTAATGAGAAAACTTAAATCGGAGAAATTGGTGACAACTGGCAAGATTGAGGGGAAAAGAACAAAGCATATGTTCGAGAGGAGGGGCTGTACTTGGTGTTTGAATTATTATATTAAGTATTGGAATATGGTAGTGAAGCTTAAAGAGTCGAAGAAAATACCTAAAGAGTTACAATAATTACCAGTAACAACAGGATGATTAGCGAGTTAAGGGTATCCGATATTAAAGAAGAAGACGCCTCCTTTCCTCCCTTTGTCTACGGGATACCCTTGGGCACGGTGGAGTATCTGTTGAGGCCCCCCCCCCCCCTCCCCCTGCCTCCCACAGTCAGGGTTACATGAAGCCATGGGAGCAGGTGGTGGATGGAGTGTGAGAGCAGCCGACAGATTGTTGTCCGTTATGATCAGCACTTTGCGGTGATAGGCAGATGATCTCAGCAGGAGAGACAGTGGCTATGACAACCGATTTGTACAATCACTGCCCAGAAAGAAAGTTACGGCAAGTTGCCTACTGCAAAAAATGCCAAGAAACCCTAACAACCATGAAAACTCTTCGAAAACTAAAACAACTGAACAAATTATTGAGTGGGACAGAACGAACTACAAAAATTAGATGCTTAAGAGTATGCATCTTTCCCATCAAAGGGAAGAGAGGCAGAGGCAGACCACGAGAAATGATGCTGGATGGACTGCGACGATGGCATGGAGGAATATCAACGGCAGAGTTGATCCATAAAACCAAATACCGAGATTTGTGGAGAGTCATCAAAGCACGCGGCATTTAATGATGATGATTATGAATTTTACCATTGCAACACATGCCTGTGAGACCTGAACCCTTACTAAACAAGCTGAACATAATTTCCTTTGAATATAAATGTTATAGACGTGTTCTAAGAATATCGCGGATAAAGAAAAGAACAAATACATCCATACTTCACGAGCTGAATATTGAAGAAGGTTGATTCATTCATTCATTCATTCATTCATTCAGTAGCATGTCCTTTGCAGAACCTCGCTCCCATAACAACCTTCCGGAATCCCTCTCGATCACAAAGCAAGATGTCCCGCGTCTGATACACCCATCTGGAGATCATCCGCCACATCCTGCACCTATCTTCTCTTTGGCCTTCCTCTTCCTCTCTTCCCAGGCATATAGCCTTCCATTATTGTTCTCTCCAAACTTTCGTGACGTTTCAAATGACCAAAATAGTCCAAGAAGGTTGGTAAGACGATAAAACAAAGAAAATTGAAATATTTTAGTCAATTGAAACATCATGAAAGTTTGGAGAGAACAATAATGGAGGGGTATATACTTGGGAAGAGAGGAAGAGGAAGGCCAAAGAGAAGATGGGTGCAAGATGTTGCGGATGATGTCCAATTGGGTGTATCGGACGCGGGATAACTTACCTATAATCGAAAAGTTGTCCGGAAGGTTGATATGGGAGCGAGGTTCTGCAAAGGACATGCTACTGAATGAATGAATGTGTATACTGATGATCTCACATTATATATATTTCAGCAAACATAATTAGCGGCAGGAGAATAGCAAAGAATTGTAATCCATCCATCCATCATGTGCCATGCCGGTAAGCGTGGGCGGTCATGTTCTGCCATCTCACTCGATCACCAGAGTCGTGGATCAGCTCCGTTTTCCTGTCTCGACCATGCCACGTGGCCAAACCATCCAGGTATTTACTTTTCGGTCTCCCCCTTGGTCTCTTCCCTTCGATCTTGCCAGTTGCCACGAAGTTCTCCAATCTTTACTGTGCGTAAATTACTGTTTATTCTGTTTCATTACTATAGAAAAGGTGGAAGAAGAAGCAGTATCGACAAGTTTCTTCTTCTTCTTCTTCTTCAGCGTTCCGAGCCATTGAGGTTCTTTGCTGCAGATACAATCCGTCTCCATTCGTCTCTCTGGTGGACCTTCTCTTGCCAGTCGTTGATTCCAAGTGCTTGTAGGTCTGTATATGTATTATCTCTCCACCGCCTTCTTGGTCTACCTCGACAAGTTTGCGCAACTAAAATTGTATTCCGCACACATTAGTACTCCGCAACGACCGCACCGTGTTACTAACGTCATTGCCGTTAACTTTGACATTAGCGCGGACAGACGGTCAGGCCCAATGTCGGCCCGTCCTTTCCTGCAGTTGCCTTCCTAGCCGTTCATCTTTTCACCACAACTACACCAGATTGAAACCACCAATGTTTATGTCGACCTGAGGTTAACCACGGAGTAATAAAAAAATAAATAAAAACGGATCTGGGCAACTAAACTCTAGAAAGCAACAGGCATTGGTTGAATCAATACTAGATTTCCGCATCCCAATTAACAACATCACAAAAGCCGATGAACCATCCAAATCTAAGGTAATATTCCCATAGTCTGCCCTGCTTTGATCAACAAGTCGCCTGCCTCCTTCAACATGCTTCGCCAGCTCGATGTGTGCCCTGACAAGTTCGTGAAGTCCAAAGACGTGGTCGGTCTCGCCAGCTGCAACTTCATCCCATTCCTGAACATCCATGACGCCACCATGGTGATGTTCTACGATCCCACCAACATGGACTGTTATCCTGCGGCGAAAAGCTTTTCCATGGTAAGTAGCACAACCATAATTATATTGTTGCAGCAGGGTACTTTGTGGATCTCTGTTTAACTCTGTAATCTGATGTAAGTAGCATACCCATAATTATATTGTTGCAGCTGGGTCTTTTGTGGATCTCTGTTTAACTCTGTAATCTGATGTAAGTAGCATACCCATAATTATATTGTTGCAGCTGGGTCTTTTGTGGATCTCTGTTTCACTCTGTAATCTGATGTAAGTAGCATACCCATAATTATATTGTTGCAGCTGGGTCTTTTGTGGATCTCTGTTTAACTCTGTAATCTGATGTAAGTAGCATACCCATAATTATATTGTTGCAGCTGGGTATTTTGTGGATCTCTGTTTAACTCCGTAATCTGATGTAAGTAGCATACCCATAATTATATTGTTGCAGCTGGGTCTTTTGTGGATCTCTGTTTACCTCTGTATTCTGATGTAAGTAGCATACCGATAATTATATTATTGCAGCTGGGTCTTTTGTGGATCTCTGTTTAACTCTGTATTCTGATGTAAGTAGAATACCGATAATTATATTGTTGCAGCTGGGTCTTTTGTGGATCTCTGTTTAACTCTGTAATCTGATGTAAGTAGCATGCCCATAATTATATTGTTGCAGCTGGGTCTTTTGTGGATCTCTAGTTAACTCTGTATTCTGATGTAAGTAGCATACCGATAATTATATTGTTGCAGCTGGGTCTTTTGTGGATCTCTGTTTAACTCTGTATTCTGATGTAAGTAACATACCGATAATTATATTGTTGCAGCTTAGTCTTTTGTGGATCTCTGTTTAACTCTGTATTCTGATGTAAGTAGCATACGCATAATTATATTGTTGCAGCTGGGTCTTTTGTGGATCTCTGTTTAACTCTGTATTCTGATGTAAGTAGCATACCGATAATTATATTGTTGCAGCTGGGTCTTTTGTGGATCTCTGTTTAACTCTGCAATCTGATGTAAGTAGCATACCCATAATTATATTGTTGCAGCTGGGTCTTTTGTGGATCACTGTTTAACTCTGTAATCTGATGTAAGTAGCATACTCATAATTATATTGTTGCAGCTTGGTCTTTTGTGGATCTCTGTTTAACTCTGTAATCTGATGTAAGTAGCATACCCATAATTATATTGTTGCAGCTGGGTCTTTTGTGGATCTCTGTTTAACTCTGTAATCTGATGTAAGTAGCATGCCGATAATTATATTGTTGCAGCTGGGTCTTTTGTGGATCTCTGTTTAACTCTGTATTTTGATGTAAGTAGCATACCGATAATTATATTGTTGCAGCTGGGTCTTTTGTGGATCTCTTTTTTACTCTATAATCTGATGTAAGTAGCACAACCATAATTATATTGTTGCAGCTGGGTCTTTTGTGGATCTCTGTTTAACTCTGTAATCTGATGTAAGTAGCATACCCATAATTATATTGTTGCAGCTGGGTCTTTTGTGGATCTCTGTTTAACTCTGCAATCTGATGTAAGTAGCATACCGATAATTATACTGTTGCAGCTGGGTCTTTTGTGGATCACTGTTTAACTCTGTAATCTGATGTAAGTAGCATACCCATAATTATATTGTTGCAGCTGGGTCTTTTGTGGATCTCTGTTTAACTCTGTAATCTGATGTAAGTAGCATACCCATAATTATATTGTTGCAGCTGAGTCTTTTGTGGATCTCGGTTTAACTCTGTAATTTGATGTAGGTAGCATGCCGATAATTATATTGTTGCAGCTGGGTCTTTTGTGGATCTCTGTTTAACTTTGTATTCTGATGTAAGTAGCATACCAATAATTATATTGTTGCAGCTGGGTCTTTTGTGGATCTCTGTTTAACTCTGTATTCTGATGTAAGTAGCATACCGATAATTATATTGTTGCAGCTGGGTCTTTTGTGGATCTCTGTTTAACTCTATAATCTGATGTAAGTAGCACAACCATAATTATATTGTTGCAGCTGGGTCTTTTGTGGATCTCTGTTTAACTCTGTAATCTGATGTAAGTAGCATACCCATAATTATATTGTTGCAGCTAGGTCTTTTGTGGATCTCTGTTTAACTCTGCAATCTGATGTAAGTAGCATACCCATAATTATATTGTTGCAGCTGGGTCTTTTGTGGATCTCTGTTTAACTCTGTTATCTGATGTAAGTAGCATACCCATAATTATATTGTTGCAGCTGGGTCTTTTGTGGATCTCTGTTTGACTCTGTAATCTGATGTAAGTAGCATGCCCATAATTATATTGTTGCAGCTGGGTCTTTTGTGGATCTCTGTTTAACTCTGTATTCTGATGTAAGTAGCATACGCATAATTATATTGATGCAGCTGGGTCTTTTGTGGATCTCTGTTTAACTCTGTATTCTGATGTAAGTAGCATGCCCATAATTATATTGTTGCAGCTGGGTCTTTTGTGGATCTCTGTTTAACTCTGTAATCTGATGTAAATAGAATATCCATACTTATATTATGTGTGAATACTATGAAATACAGTGGGGTTAACTCTTAAATCCTGCTTACATTGTTGCTTGTAAGTATATTAAAAGTTTGAGTTTAACTCTTAAATTCGCTGTATTTAGCATCTCCACTGTTGTTTGTGATTCGTTTAAAAGAATGTGAGGTTATCTCTTATGTCCGATGTTAGTAGTATTCTGACATTGTTACTAGCAGCTAATACACATGAAACGCTAACAAACATCTAATGAACAGTACACACCAACTAATATATCATAAACTGTTTCGTCAATTATCTAATGAATATTACACATAAACTGATATATAATAAACATGATTGATTGATTGATTGATATAGGAACCGACATCACATCATTCGGGGCATTCCCATAAACGCTCCGTCCCCATCCTCGGCAGCCAGCGAAGAGTTCCAACACCAATAGTACCAGTAGCAATCTGATTATATGTCCGTCTCGCCTTTCCTCTGGGCGTTGAGCGTCGGCCAGATCCCTTCGTCACTCCTCGCTGTCTCATTCTTGCCAGACTATGGTAATCCATTTGCTCCTCCGAGGTGTACACGTGCTCCCACAAGGCCGCAACCACGTCTGCCTTGTCATGCATCAATACTCCACCAAGTTCTGCAGAGCCAGCCGGTCTGTCCGCCTGTTCATTTCCCAACACACCGGCATGCCCTGGAGAAAAGATCCAGGCGATGCTTGTCACCCGTGACCTCCGAAGCGAAGCAAGCCACTCCGCACGAAGCTTGCCTGTCCTCACCCTACTCAGCATGCTTTCTGAGTCAGTTACAATCACGATGTGTGTGTGTGTGTGTGTGTGTGTGTGTGTGTGTGTGTGTGTGTGTGTGTGTGTCGTATTCTCCATCCAGCGGAAAGCCGCAGTGACTGCCTCCACTTCCATTCTCAAGCTGGATGTTGTGGTATCATATGCTAGCTCTCCTGCACCAAACGTCGACCATTAGCTTTGGCTATGAACCGCCAGCCACTTCTCTCACCTCTTGACACCGAACCAGCTGTGTAGATAATCACATCACCCGGGCGAGTATTATCCTGAATTACTTGCTGGATTTCCACTTCCGTGGCCCCTGCTGGCCACTCCCTGCAAAATAAATATGAATCCTCAACTAACATCTAATGAAAAGTACATATGAAGAAACGTCTAATGAACATGACACAACAACTAACATCTAATGAGAAGTACATATCAAGAAATGTCTAATGAACATTACACAACAACTAACATCTAATGAAAATGACTAATATCTAATATCTATTAAACATGACAGGTCAACTAACATATACATGTACTACACTCTAAACGTCAACTAACAGTTAATGTTTTCCCCGTGTAATGACCTGCCGTTAAATAGCCGTGTCAATTCTTACACCGAGTCTCTCATTCTGGACAACGATGCGGGTTCACTGGCGTACCTTGCACCACTGTTCTGATCAAATATAATCAATATTTTGTTGCTGATCGAAATAATAAAATAAAACAAAAACCAACATATTAGAGCAGTAGCGGCTGTCTGAGGGGTGGCAATATGCGCCTCATACAACCTGGGACGTGTGTGCGATCTCATGTGCGACTCGCCATCACGTAACATGCCTACCTGAATTGGCCATGATGGTTGGCCCTCTCACAAGATCACCAGCATCTTGGATACCATTCATGAACTTGTACCCACTATACATGTGACGAAACATCTTAGTTCTTTAAGTGTTAACTTTCCCAAGAAGTTTGCCACTTGCCACTAAGTGATCAAGTCTATTTCTCCGCATAACCTGCCGAGAAAACTCGTGTTTAGATGTTTAGATTGTCTCCGTCTAGTGTCTCTAAATATTTCTTTCTTCAGGGATTGTCGCTTTTGTGGGTTATGTCCCTCCGTTGTTTTTGTCTCGACCGTGTTTTTGTGTACCTCCGTTGTGGTTTTGTGTGCTTCCGTTGTGTATATGTGTCTCTCCGTTGTAATTTTGCGTCCCTCCGCTGTGTTTTTGTGTTCCTCCATTGTGTTTTTGTGTCCCTCCATTGTGTTTTTGTGTCTCTCTGTTGTGTTTTTGTATCCCTCCGCAGTGATATGTCAATCCTTTATGTGGGACGCAGAGGTGTTTCCAAGGCACCAGGGCCGGGTGATATACTGGCCAAGACCTATTGACGCGTCCTCGTCGATCGTCCTGGGCAACAGGTCCCTTCGGGGTCCTGGCTAAAGTCAGTAGGATCGCCGATTCCTCCGAAGTCTGAGTGTGTCTGCCTGTACGGCGAGGAACCACCAGTCTGCACACCAATAAGCCAGACATGGGACAACGGAAACTCACGCAAACCTCAGGTCGTGTATGACATCACACTGATGTTGGACAACAGGATGCCTTCATCCGACATACAGGACTTCACGCTGAAGCTCAAGCGAACGAACACCAGCAAGCAAGCAATCCTTTATGTTTTTGTTTCCCCCCTTTGTGTTTTTGTGTCCCCCATTGTGTTTTTGTGTCCCCCAATGTGTGTGTGTCCCTCCATTGTGTTTTTGCGTTTCTACGTTGTATTTTTGTGTCCATTGTTGTATCTTTGTCTCTCCATTTTATTTTTGTGTAACTCCGTTGTGTTTTTGTGTCCCTCCGTTGTGTATTTGTGTCCCTCCATTGTGTTTTTGTGTCTCCACATTGTGTGGTTTTTGTATCTCCGTTGTATTTTTGTCTCTCCATTTTATTTTTGTGTAACTCTGTTGTGTTTTTCTGTCCCTCCGTTGTGTATTTGTGTCCCTCCGTTGTGTTTTTGTGTCCATCCGTTGTGTTTTTGTGTGTGGTAAATTCGTAGTTTGTGTGTATCCCTCTGTTGTGTTTTTGTGTCTCTCTGTTGTATTTTTTTTTTGTCGCTTCCCGTGGTTCATTTGTATCTCTCCATTGTGTTTTTGTGTCCATACGTTATGATTTTGCATTTCTTCGAAGTGTTTTTGTGTCTCTTCATTGTTTTTCTGGGTCCCACCATTGTGCTGTTATGTATCTCTATTGTGTTTTTGTGTCCCCCCGTGGTGATTTTGTGTCCTTCCGATGTGTTTGTCTCTCTCCGTTGTGTCTTTGTGTCCCTCAATTGTGCTTTTATGTCCCTCCGTTGTGTTTGTGTGTCCCTTCGTTGTGTTTTTTTGTCTCCCGCCCCCTGCATTGTGTTTGTGTCTTTCCGTTGTGTTTTTCTGTACTTCCGTTGTGTTGTCTCTCTCCGTTTTTTTTTTTTTTGATCCATCCGTCGTGTTTTTGTGTTCCTCCGTTGTGCTTTGGTGTTCCTCCGTTCCATTTTTGTGTCCCTCCATTGTGAGTGTTTGCTTGGCCATTCCGTTGAGATTTTGTGTCCTTTCTTTGTGTCTTTGTGTTCCTCAGTTGTGGTTTTGTGTGAAGATGGTTGTTGCCTCTAGGCTGACATTGATACACCTGATGATCATGCTTGTTTCCATCAGGCTGCCAAGGAAACGCAGCGATCCAACCATTCGTTCGCAGCAGTGGACTGCACCAAAGAGCCGGAACTGTGCAAGAACAACCTGGCTTGGACGTTTCCGACATTCAAAGTCTTCACCAAAGTGTTCCCGGTGACCACTATCCATGACCAGCCCAACCTCACCTCCTCACAGCTCAGGCAACATTTGGAGCTGGCCCCACCACCGCCATCTTCCTTCCGACCGTGGAAAACATCTGTGCGAAACGCGTAATTCCTTTACAAACATACCGTGTGAAATTATATTACAGAATCAGGTGTAAATTCCCCCAAACAATTTGTTAGGATCAATGACACTAGAAGACGTCTGCGTCTTACTGTTTGTCCATGTTATGGCTAGAAAAGAAAAGCTGCTCTCTGTTTGATAATTGTTGCAATGACCTGTTCCACAGAACCAGTCTAAACAAATTGTAATAATAGAAGTCACAACTAGATAGACAAAGAAAAATAAAATGACTGATGATTTTATAGTCGTGTTATTTCAATGCATTTTACATTACTTTTGTTTTAGCATAGACAAAGACATATAATTTTTTTTAAATTTTAAGGTCTCGATGTTCCCCAGGGGCAGGAGAAAATCCCCATGAGGTTCCAAGTCCCTGAATGTCATTGTGATGGCAGCCATACTTGGGGGAGGGGGGGGGCGCAAGCCTTGACCAGATGACTACATCTTGATATTAGCCAAAAGGCCAAGAAACGATATAGACGAAGAGAGAACGGAATGCGAAAGAGTGTCTCCTGAGTCTGTCTTTTAATCCTGCTTTCTCCCTCAACCAGCTGCCGTATAGTCCTCCTATTATTGGATTCAGCTCGTCCATTAGAGTTCTTTCACACTCTTATGAAGACATCATACGGATTGAAGATGTTAAACATATTTTGAATAAGGCAAAAGACACGACACCAGGGCCTGATGGTGTCAGGTATGGCCACATGAAGGCTTTAAGCGATGTAGACCTGAAGGAAATGACCGACTGCTTTAATCAGAGCATTAGGACAGCATCAGTACCGCAGGATTTTGTGCACAGCTATCTCACTCTCTCCCAAAACCATTCAAGAATCATTCAAAGCTTGGTGGCTTTAGGATCATCACCGTTCAAAATACATTTGGGAAGGTTTTAGAGAAGATAGTTGCTGTTAAGCTGCAGGATTTTTTGGAAAGGGGGAAGATTCTTCCAAGAGGCCTGGGGAGCTACAGGACAGGAAAAGATACCTGGTCAAGTACAGCCACTTTTGACTTTGACGTTTATGAGGGGTTCCAGAGTAGACAGGAAACGATGGCGGCAGCGCGTGATCTCGAGGATGCGTACAATAGAGTTCGTTATGATATTTTGATGACAGCACTTATGGAGAAGGGGGTAAATCCCTGGTTGGTGAACTGGATAGCAGCCGTCCTGCATTCTCGTCGGGTTGCTCTCCGTCTGGGTGCATGGACCTCAGAGCCACATATTTTAACCCCGGGATGGCCACAGGGATCTGCAATCTCATTGGTGCCCTTTAATGTGTATACGAGCAAGATTGCAAACCTAGAAGCACCAGGGGTAGGAAGGATTCTCTTGGAGAACATCAGGCGAGGAGAAGAATAGGTCAAAGTGCCAGCGGAGCAGTCAGACTTGTGCAGAGTTATAATCACATTGCGCCGGAAGTGGAGAGAATGGCCAGCAGGGGCCACTGAAGTGGAAATCCTGCAACTAATTCAGGATAATGCTCGCTCGGGTGATGTGATTATCTACACGGGTGGTTCGGTGTTGAGAGGTAGGAGAAGTGCCTGGGGATTCTTAGCATAAGCTAATGGTCGACGTTTGGTGCAGGAGAGCCTGACGTATGATGCAACAACATCTAGCTTAAGAATGGAGGTGGAGGCGGTCAGTGCAGCTTTCCGCTGGATGGAGAACACGATACATACACACATGGTGATTGTAACTGACTCAGAAAGCATGCTGAGGAGGGTGAGGACAGGCAGGTTTCGTGCAGAGCGGCTTGCTTCGCTTCGGAAGTCACGGGTGACAAGCATCGCCTGGATCTTTTCTCCGGGGCATGCCGGTGTGCTGGGGAATGAACAGGCGGACAGATTGGCTGGCTCGACAAAACTTCGTGGAGTATTGATGCATGACAAGGCAGACGTGGCTGCGGCCTTGTGAGAGCACGTGTACACCTCGGAGGAGCAAATGGATCACCATAGTCTGGTAAGAATGAGGCAGCGAGGAGTGACGAGGGGATCTGGCCGCTGCTGGACGCTGCTGGATATAATCAGATTGCTACTGGAACTATTAGTGATGGAACTCTTCGCTGGCTGCTGAGGATGGGTACGGAGCGCTTATTTGAATGCCCCGAATGCTGTGATATCGGTTCCTAAATCAATCAATCAATCAAATCTTTCACACACATCAAGGTTATTGGAAAAAATGGAAGAACGAACGAACGAACAAACAAACGAACTGACGGACAGACGAGCAAATGCATGAACGAACAGACGAACGATTTTTATTTTCAAAGGGTCACAAATTGGACAAGCAGGTAGTCTTACATTCGACACTTTCAAACACTCATTAGTTATCTATTGCGCATGTTACATTAACATAGACAAAAATAAAACATTGTTAAATGAATGCTTTGAACATAAACAATGCATATTACCATGTTGTTGAAATAGACAGGCCACTAATGCATCATCTGTATACACATACACATACACACACACACATACACACACACGCACACACACACACACACATATGCACACACATATGCACACACATATATGCACACACACACATATGCACACACACATATTCACACACACACATATTCATAAACACATACATGTAGACCTACATACACCCATTCACACATCAAAGTCATCATCATCATGTGTCATGCCAATCTCTAGAGTCGTGGATAAGCTCTGTGTTCTTGTCTCGCCCATGCCATTTTAACCACCATCCAAATATTTACTTCTTTGCCTTCCCCTTGTCCTTTTCCCGTCAATCTTGCCAGTTGTCACCAAGTTATCTAACTTATTTTTTCTTATAATGTATCCAAAATTTGTGACCGTCAACGTCTAATTTCTCTAATCATCAACATGTTCCAAGCCAATATTACTGGGTTGTCATGTTTCGGCATCTCACACGATCACCAGAGTCGTGGATCAGCTCTGTGTACTTGTCTCGGCCATACTGCGTCGCCAAAACTATCCAGATATGTATTACTCTGCCTTTATTCTCTTTCCTGGGAGTAAGAATCGGCACAGCCAGACGCGAGAGGTACATCGGGAAAACAAAGCGCCTCGTCAACCAACACAGAACTGGCACTATTAGCCACCGGACGCTGATGCATATGCTGGGGGGAGGATCTGAGCACCTATGGACATGTCCGGAGTGCAACGAAGATACCCCAACTGATAACTAACTAACTAACTAACTAACTCCCTCAATCTTGCCAGTCATGTGACGTCAATTCTTTAATCAGTTTACGGTTTTAATTAGCCTCTTGTAGGACTTGCTCATTGGATTTTCTGTGTGTCCATGGTATTCTTTGCATTTTCCTCAGAAACCACATTTCCACTGCCATTATATGTTTGCTTTTTTTCACCGTCTCCGTGGCGAGGAGGTTACGAACGTGATTCGTACTCCCGTATACCAGGGTTCGAAACAGCGATGATGTTTTTGTTTCGAAAAATGCGGTGCCGGTCGTTCAGAAAACAATGGCAAACTACTGAAAGTAAACCTTGCCCAGGACTCACGAACAGCCAAAATGCTGGGGTTGACTGCTACGTCCTGTGAAGGACATGCAACTACATTTTAATTGTTTTATATGTTTTTCCGCTTATCTGCTCATTGTCTGCGTTTTACATCCAAGTATCCCATTTATCACACTTGCATACCGAGATCTCATAAGCGAAATAAAGTATCCAATTTATCAACTTTGCATACCCAGATCTGCCAAGATAGACACAGTTTCCCATTTATCACATGCGAATACCTAGATCTGTTAAGGCAAATAAAGTATCCCATTTATCACTCTTGAATTGTCAGATCTCTCAAGGCAGATACATAATCCCATTTATCAAAATTGCATACCCCAGATCTGCCAAGATAAATAGAGTATCAAATTTATTACATTTGTATACCCAGATTTGTCTACCATGCAAAGAGTTAGGAAGAAATTACAACCCGAAATAGGAGAAGAACAATGTGGGTTTGTGGCAAGGGTACAGTAAGTTCTGTGTATATACTGAGAACAATAATTGAACGTTCTATCGAATTAAACAAAGATCTATATCTTTGCTTTATTGACTACACAAAGGCTTTCGATATAGTGAGACATGTCGGCATGATAAGGATGCTTGAAGATCTACAAATTGATGGAAACGACCTTAGACATGTAAAAAAAAATATATTGGAAACAACAAGTTGCCATCAGAATTGATAATGATGTAGGTCAATATCAGCCTATTAATAAAAGAGGTGTGAGACAGGGATGTGTAATGTTTCCAGATCTATTTTCCCTGTACAGTGAAAATATTTTCAGAAATATAGAAGATATGGAAGGAATCAACACTGGGGGACGATACATCAATAACATTAGATATGCAGTCGTGATTGCAGAAAATGAACAGGACCTGCAACATTTACTAGATACGGCTGTTTTACACAGTCAACAACTAGGGTTAGATTTGAATAGTAAGAAGGCACAGATTATGGTCGTCACTGGGAAGAAAGAAAAGTCCCAGATGATTGGCAACAGGCAATAATAGTACCAATATGGAAACAGAAAGGCAATATGAGATAGTGTGAAACATACAGAGGTATTTCACTCGTGAGCCATATAGGGAAAATGTATGTAAAACTATCGGAACAAAGAGCTAGACCCATAGTTGAACAACAGTTAAGCAAAGTACAATTCGGTTTTCGGAAAGGTAAAAGTTGCACTGATGCACTATTTACACTTAGACAAATATGTGAAAAAAACTATCGAATATAGTGACCAGCAGAATATTGTGTTTGTAGATCAGGAAAAGGTTTTCGATAGAGTAGACAGATACACTTTAAAACATATAAAACATCTCCCGTGTGTTGCCGGGGCCCATAAGGGAAGCAAAGAATAGCAACACTGTAGCCTGCCACGGATGTCGTAAGAGGCGACTAAGGAGGCTTGATGGTTCCGTCGCCCTGCTACTGAGTGAGTGCGTGGCGCGACACTGTGAGCTGTGAGTTTCGTGTGAAGTGCTTTTGAATCTGCCCGAGGTTTTTGGAACGTGACTGCATGTTCGGAGTGATGGCAGATGGCTATGTCCCAGAGTTGACCGGTTTTTGCCTTATGCAGAAATGCGTGGCTGCTGGGCTTCTGGTTGACTGCCACTGCCATCGACGATGAACTGTATTTCGTGGACTGTGTGGGTGAACATCTAGAAAACATCCAGATGGGAAAATGGCTGCAGATTCCATCAGAAATGAACTGGGTGTTTTGTGGGGGACTATTGTGTTGACATTCTGGCGGCGGCATTATGCATAGTGCATCTGTGCGGGCTGATGTTTGTCGAGACTCAAGTCTTTTCCACTTTTCATATTGGGCGGTGGGGAGCGTTTTGTATGATATTCACTGGCACAGGAACGGAGCATAATGGGGACGACCCGTTGCTGTGAAGTTGGAACTGCGACTAACTAACTAACTAACTAACTAACTTTATGGACCATCCTTGAAGACTATGGAATACAAGGGCAATTGCTAGAAAACATCATAGCCATGTACAACTCGAGCCGAAGTGCAGTAAGAACACAAGAAGGAATATTAGATATGTTCACAGTCAATACAGGAGTGAGGCAGGGATGTATGCTCTCTCCTCTGCTATTCAATGTCTACATGGACAGAATATCAAAAGAAGCAAGTCTTGACAGAACAGATTCAGAAAATTTAGAACTCTTTACTCCAGATGAAACAACCGACCCACAGGAAATAAATGAACTTCTATTTGCAGACGATCAGTGCCTGTTTTACAACGATAAGGGCAGAATACAAAATCATATTAATAATCTGAGTTCAACATGCAGCAGATACAATATGAGTATAAACACAGCCAAAACCGAAGTAATGCAAGTTAGCAGATCGCCGGGCCCATTAAGTATACAGATAAATAGCACAACTCTGAAACAAGTTAAAGATTTCAAATATCTTGGAAGTATGATCACAGAAGATGGCAGATTGGACAGAGAAATCGAAATCAGTTGTCAAATAGCTGGTGCACTTACATATCAAGTATCACCCTTACTGAAACATCCAAATATACCCATGTCCGCAAAACGACAGATAATAAATAGCATATTCACGCCAACCCTATGCTACCAATCTCAATCTCAAACCTGGACTTTATCCAAATCACACCTTCGCAAAATCAACACCTGCGAGATGAGATGCCTGAGGAGAGCTACAAACCTAACAATCCGAGACAGAGTAAGAAATGCTGTGGGATCAACACCTTGTGCCACATTTATTGAAAGGCAGAAGATCAAGTGGTTTGGCCATGTCGTTAGAATGCAACACCAACTACCACCACCACTGGCCTTACATCTAAGCTCATCTGCGACAAGACCATGAGGACGTCCAAGAAGAAAATGGATTGATATCAAAGACATTGTACAATCACACTGAATGACACTATCCAGTGCAGCAAAATTATTCCTCCCCACGACGCTTGACGGCAGAAGTGGAAGATGATGATGATGATGATGATGATGATGATGATGATGATGATGACTTGGAAGAAGGAAATACCACAATGTGATATACGCGTAAATGGGCATATTCTTAAGCAATTGAATCTGTCTGTCCATGGTATTCTTTGCATTTTCCAAAGAAACCATATGTCGACAGCTATCAAATGTTTTTCAGCTTGACTGCTTATTGTCCACGCTTCATATCCATACAAAAGTACAACTTCTGTGTAGCACTTCAACACTCTTTTTCTCGTTTCAATTGATATCCTTTTATTGGTCAGTATGTTTTTCATCTTGCAAAAGGCTACCTTCGCAATGGCAATTCTTGTTCTAATCTCAAGTTATGGCCCATCAGATGTTATGACTGTGTGGAAATAACTGTATCGATTCACTTAAGAGTGACGCTTAAGAATACGTCCATTTACTCGTATATCACTCAATCACCAGCTTCTTTAAAAAAAAAAAAAATGAAGAATAGCCAGAAGAATAGAATGTTCTGTTGCACACCACGAGTTGTAATTCTTTCAAGTAGCATTAAGCACGGATTGATGCTGTCTGCACTAAATGACGTCATTGTCATTACCGGCTAGCCTAGCCTTGAGACAAGACGAAGGGCCGGAGAACGGCCTTTCCTTGAACAAGTTTCTTACCTTCAAATTTCACACTCGGCTACTCACAGACAGCATCACCGTCATCTACGCAACAATAATGGGACTGGGTGAGTTGTGTCTAAACACACATATCCTTAAGATTCGTGTCATGTCGCGTTCTGGTCGAGTTTATAAGCATTTCAAGAACACAGGATCAAGGACTGCAGCGTGGCTACATTTGGACTGCTGCATCTTGTAGTCCCTGCTATGTGGCTTTGGTGGTTCATATCTGTCTACAGCCCTCTGCTTCCCATTGTGTCACATCTAGACTTTTTCTGTTTGTTTTAATGTTATTATATTGTCTAATTTCACGTTGTTCTTTAGATCTCTTTGTGAGTTCTTGAGGAAGATTAGTATAAGCGAAACGCCGCTTCTTGGTCCGTAGTTATATTTTATTATTAAAACAGTTATTATCATTGATATTGTAATGTTCACTACGTTCGAAGTAGTGAAGTTTGTTGTAAGGCTGTGCTTCTCAACCGGTGGGGAATTCCCTCCCACCCCCAGGCAGTGTTGTCATGTTAGTGCTTTTCGCACTAAATTTAGTGCTTCTTCAAGTCATTTAGTGCGAAAATTTGCTTTTAGCGCGGCCGCGCTAATTTGGTGCTTCACGCAATGTTTGTGGCGCTTTTTGGTGCTTTTTTGGGGTGGGTAAATATTACTTTAAAAAATCATTCCGGGGACACTAAAAAGCCGAATTTGAACTGAAGCGAGGGAGTAAAACAGTCTTAGTACATTACCGTGAAATAAGAATGGACTTGAGTTGCAAAGACTAGTTGCACTCGCCACTGACAATGCATCTGTCATGATAGGTGTAAAAAATGGAGTATATACAAAATTACAATCCGTAGTTCCTCATCTGGTACTAATTAGGTGTGTATGTCATTCCCTATAGCTTGCAGTGTCACAGGCTGCAGCTGCTTGTCTGCCCAGGAACATAGAGTTCACGATTAGAGAAACATATAACTGGTTTTCTCACTCAAGTCTTCGTCAAGCAAAGTACAGGGAGCTTTTTGCTTCAATAAATGATGGACAACATCCGCTGAAGATTGTTCAATTAAGCCAGACATTATGGATGTCCATTCAATCTGCCATTGTTAGAATATTGCAGCAGTGGATCGAGCTCAGAACTCATTTTGATGTAGCAAGACTCAACGAACGCTGTTATACAGCAGAACTTCTACATTCTATGTTTAGCGACATGAAAAACTATGTGTATCTCATATTTCTCAAGTATATTCTCGGAGAAGTTCAAAGTGTGAATAAGAAATTCGAAGCAGATATACAGGATCAAACAAAACTACTCAGCGATCTTGTCCAGCTCATTGATTCTATCAGTTCAAAGATTGTTATTCCTGGGAAAAAAAATAACAGAAAGTGATGCTATTCAAGATTATTTAGATCCTAATCCCAATCTAGGTTATGAGTTTGAGAAAGAAATAGCAGACTACAAGTTTCTTGATGAGAAAGAAATTCGTGGAAGGTGAGCATCCAGTTTTTAATAGAGCTATTGACACAGCTGCGTTAACTACACCCGATAACGTTCGAGTGTTGCAGTCCATGTCATGTCTTAGTGGAAGTGAATGTCTACAGCCAATGAAGCCCTGTATATTGGATCTTGCTAAAATGTTTGTAGAAGATGCAGCTACTCTCACCCGCATCGATTTCCAGTGGGGAAAACTTCATCATATGCAGTGGACACAGACCTCTGACACACTTGGACTGTGGGCAGAAATAGCCTCATACAGGGATGCCACCGGTGAAAATCCTTTCCAAGATCTTTCAGATTTAGCTTTAACTGTGCTCATTTTACCTCATCCTAATGCGGGCGTGTAGCGTATTTTCAGTCAGATGGGAGTTTTAAAATCAAAATTGCGGAACAGACTGAGCATAAAGAGTTTGACAGCTGTTTTGACTATTAGATATGGAATGAAAGAAAAGATATGGATAATGCTGTCATGACTATAAACTAACTAAAGATATTCTGCGAAAAATTGGATCACAGGAGGCATATACATGTTTCTTTCAATCATCCTCTTCATCCTCATCATCGTAGGAGCAAACACAGCAGGAAATAGCTACAGAAACTGAAGAGGAGTTGTTTGACTGGGATTTGGTAGATCTGGAATAAACTTCATTCTAATATTCAGTGATAATAATAAATTATAATGTGCTACTTTATAACATTTTGAATGAATACCACCAGTGCTTGTTTTAGTGATTTCCCCAAAAAATAGTATTGCAATTTAGTGCTTTTTTGGCTCGAAAGTAGTTCTGATTGGGATTTGGCGGATCTGGAATAAACTTCATTGTAATATCATCATCATCATCATCATGTGCCATGCCGGTAAGCGTGGGCGGTCATATTTTGCCATCTCACTCGATCACCAGAGTCGTGGATCAGCTCCGTGTTTCGGTCTCGACCATGCCACGAGGCCAAACCATCCAGGTATTTGCTTATAGGTCTTCCTCTTGGTCTGTTCCCTTCGATCTTACCAGTTGTCACCAAGTTCTCCAATTCATTTCTTCTCATAACATGCCCAAAATTTTGACTGTCTGCGTCTAATATCTCTAATCAGTTTACGATCTTCATTTGTTTCTTGAATGACCTGTTCATTGGTCTTTCTGGCTGTCCATGGTATTCTTTGCATTTTCCTCAGAAACCACATTTCTACAGCCATCAGATGTTTTTCAGCTTGACTGCTCATTGTCCAAGCTTCACATCCATATAAAAGTACAGGTTCTATGTAGCACCTCAACACTCTTTTTCTCGTTTCAATTGACATCTTTTTATTGGTCAGTATGTTTTTCATCATGCTAAAGGCTACCTTAGACATGGCGATTCTTGTTCTAATCTCTTCAAGGCATCTACCATCAGATGTTATTACTGTTCCGAGATAATTGTACCTATTCACTTGTTGAAGAATATTCCCATGTACTTGTATATTACATTGTGGTATTTCGTTCTTCCTAGTGACGACCATAATCTGTGTCTTTTTACAATTTAATTCTAACCCTCGTTGTTCACTGCGTGTAACAACTGCATCTACTAAATGTTGCAGGTCCTGTTCATTGTCTGCAATCAAGACTGTATCGTCTGCATATCTAATATTATTGATGCATCGTCCCCCAATGTTGATTCCTTCCATATCTTCAATATTTCTGAAAATATTTTCACTGTACAGGGAAAACAGACCTGGAGACATTACACATCCCTGTCTCACACCCCTTTTAATAGGCTGATATTGGCTTACTTCATTCATCTCATCTCATCTCATCATGTTCCTCTTGTACCTTGCGGTGTCGAGGTGAAGTATAAACTTCGTGAGAGTGCCCGGTTATGGGCTTCGTACATCGACATTCCCATGGATTCTGTTATTCCCTCCGTCCAACGTTTACGTGGTCGGCCTCTTCCTCTGTTTCCATCTGGTCTGTACATCATTGCTTGTTGTGGCATGCTGTTGACTGGTAGCCTACTTGCATGGCCAAACCATTTGACTTGCTGCTTTCTAATAAAATCTAGAGCAGCTTTAACCCCCACTTTAGTCCTGATTTCTTCATTTCTGATCTTATTTCTTCTTGATACGTTGAGTATTCTTCTCAGGAACCTCATTTCTGTTGTTGTGATTTTTCTTTTCTCTTTTTCTGTCATTGTCCAGGTTTGGCATTGGTAGCACAGAGTTGGTAGGAAGATTGTGTTGTAAAGTGCTTTCTTAGTAATTATTGATACATGTTTGTTCTTTAGTATTGGTGCCATTTGTCCAATGAGTTGATTTGCCTTATTGCACCTATTTTCGATCTCGTCTTCTGATCTGCCATTTGATGATATTATACTTCCTAGGTACTTGAAGCTCTTTACTTGTTTCAAGGGATGTTCGTTTAGGTGAATTGTTGCTGTTTGTTCTTCTTTAGTTATAGTCATTACCTCTGTTTTGCTTGTGCTAATTTTCATGTTATGTTCCCTATACATTTCATTTAGACTATTCATGTGGTCTTGTAATTCAGCTTCTGATTTTGCTATTAGTGCTTGGTCGTCCGCAAACAGGAGTTCTCTAATGGTTAGATTTGCAGATGGTTCTTCTTCTGTGTTCTCGTCATGCGGTATTCTTGCTGTCTCTGCTTGGCTGGTTTCTTTACATATGTTGTCTATATATGTTATGAACAAGAGAGGGGACAGGACACAACCTTGTCGTACTCCAGATCTTATGGTGAAGGGTTCTGAGTGTCCTCCAGTTGCTCTCACTATGCATTCACTGTTGTTGTATAAACTTCTACATAGGTTTGTTAGATGTGTACTCACTCCATATTGTTTAAGGATTTCCCACAGCTTGTTTCTATCTACCCTATCAAATGCCTTTTCTTGGTCAACAAAGGCTAAGTAGAGTGTTTCATTGAATTCAATTGATTTTTCTATAAGTTGTCTAAGAGCAAAAATGGCGTCTGTGCATCCTTTGTTTTTCCTAAATCCAAGCTGCGTTTCGCTTAGCTGGGGTTCTAAAGTAGTTCGTAATCTTTTTTCAAGAATTTTGCAAAATATTTTCCCAGTATGACTCAACAGTGAAATGCCTCTGTCGCTGATCTATCTCGTAGTCCATTAACATTGCCGGGTCGATAGCCGTTTGGGTCAGTCCGTTTATACTTCTTAGTTTTTCTACGAGCAGTATGAAGATCCCCTGCTGGCTTGCTAGGCCAGTCGCAGGTTTAGGACACTAATCTGACCACATGGAGTCCATCCCCTATGGCGAGCCATAGCCCCGTTAGCCCATGACCTCGCGGTCATGGTTGCCCGGTCTGCACCACGTGGAGGTGGGGGTTGACTTGTGTAGTCTGCGGGTCATCGGCAGGCTACTAATTTTCGCTCTTCACCCCTCCTGGGAGAGGCTAGCCGATCCTAACCCTGCTGGCTGCAGGGCCAGGCGCATTCCACACCTTACAGACCCATTCCACACCTTACAGACCCAAGACTGTATCGTCTGCATGCTTACTTCATTATCAACTCTTATATCAGCTTGTTGTTTCCAATATATGTTTTTTTCAAGTCTGAGATCTTTTCCATCAATTTGTAGATCTTCAAGCATCCTTATCATGTCGACATGTCTCACTTTATCGAAAGCCTTTGTGTAGTCAATAAAGCAAAGGTGTAGATCTTTGTTTACTTCTATAGATCGTTCAATTACGGTTCTCAGTAAATATACAGCATTTACTGTACCCTTTCCTTCTACAAACCCACATTGTACTTCTCCTATTTCAGGTTGTATTTACCTCCTAATTCTTTGCATGATAATTCTTAGCAAAATCTTCGTGATGTGACTTATTATACTAATTGTTCGATGTTAATCACATTCCAAGGTTCCTGATTTCTTTGGGATTGCAATAAATACAGAATTACACAATTCATGAGGTATATTTCCAGTATCATATATTGTGTTAAGCAGACTGGTAACTTTATCTATTCCATATTCTTTTAAAGCATTAATCATTTCTGTTGTGACACTGTCTGAACCGGGGGGTCTTGCCAGATTCATATGGTTAAAAGCATTCTGAACCTCCATCTTCAAAATTGCTGGTCCTTCATTATTATTTTGAACATCGTTGTGTTCGTCTCTGTGGTCGTCATAAAGGTTTTTCACGTAACCTGACCATACATGTAAGATCTGATCTTTTTCTATTATGACTCTTCCATCTTTTGTCTTTAGGCAGCCTGCTGATGTACGTGTTCTTTGATTAGTAAGTTCCTGGATTCTTTTGTGCATTAATTTCGCATTTTTACTGTTGTGTTGTTTTTCAATTTCTTCGCAATGCAATTTTTCTCAAGCCATGTTTCTTTCGCCTCCCTACATAAGGTTCTGACTTTTCTGTGAATTTCTTCATATTTAGCAGGATTATTGTTGTTCTATCTTCTTGTTTCCATTAGTTGTAAAATTTCTTCAGTCATCCATGTCTTACGGCCCACTTTCTTTAATTTTGGAATAGTTTTTTTCTGCTGCACAACTGATTGAATTCTTCAGCATTTCCCATTGATCATCTACATCTTGAAATAGGATCTCTAGATCAGACAATAAATCAAATTTTAATATGAAGTGATAATAATAAATTATACTGTGCTACCTTGTTACATTTGTAATAAAAACAGTTGGGGCTTTTTTGGGGGTGCTTCCTAAACATTTTTGGTGCTTTTTAGTGCTGTTTTGGGTCGATTTTGATGGCAATACTTCCCCCAGGGGGGAATTTTAGGGTTTCCAGGGTGGGGGGGGGGGGGAATTAAGATTATTCCAAGATCGCGTTAATACAAGATCCGATTACTTGATATTGTTTTTCCCTTCATATTGTACGGTTCTGTATGTCTCACCCTTCTAAAATTCATTTCATAAAGTAAGTAGACCCAGAAATCAGTTTTATGTGGAAGTCTAGACTTGTTTTAGTATGTCCTATTAAATTTAGCTTCCATTATTACGTATACTGTGTAGGGGCGGGGCGGGATTTTTAGGTAGGAAATACGAAGAGGGGGGGGGGGGGTGATGTTCTGAAATTATGGTGAAGGGGGCCACGGGCCAAAAAAGGTTGACAACCACTGTTGTAAGGTATGTACACTGTGTCCGTGGTTATTATCTCTCACTTTATTGCAGGAGTTACACATACCTCACTGTTTATACTTCCTATTTTTATTCTTTCGATTATTTCTGATACGGACGTTCCTCCATGCCATGATGTTAATATGTGCAGTATCTTCTCTCCTGATAAAATTTACTAATGTAATACACAAGCTTAGGCAATCAAGCTCATTAGTCACGAAATGATAAGAGAGACGTTGAAAAACATGGTGACAACAGGAAAGATGAAGAAGAAGAGAGGTATCGGAAAACATGGTGACAACAGGAAAGATCAAGGAGAAGAGAGGTATTGGAAAACATGGTGACAACAGGAAAAATCAACGAACGAACGAACGAACTTTATTTTCAAAGGGTTAAGAATTGGGCAAGCAGGCCCGTCTAACATTCTGCCCTTCTATCACTCTCTTTCATACATCATTTCATTCACACATCATTCAAGGCTAACAGAGAACAGCAACAATATAAAAGATATGCATTATAAAGACATGGACAAAATGCGAACATCATTACTACACGACTCAGTAATATTAGATAATGGTGTGACACTTGTTATTAGCCATGTGGAATATACTGGTCTACCAAAAGGGAACTGGCTGTTATACTAGGGTTTTGTTATTATTATTATTTCTATTATTAAGGGGGAAGGTAATCCGTACAAAGATAGTGTTCAAATAACTTGCGATTATATGTATAGGGATTGGTGATGACTTTGATTTCTTGTGGAAGATTGTTCCACAGCTGAGCTGTAGAGTACGTTAAGCGTGTTTTGTATAAGTCAATCCTAGGCTTTGGAATGTGTAATATATTTAATCGTTTATTGTGTCTAGCATTATACTCAAACAATGGCCAAAGGTAATTTGGGGCATTCCGATGTAGGATTTTGTGAATTAGTTTAGCCTTGCTGAAAAGCAGGCCGTTTGCGGAGTGGTAGTAACTGAAGGCGTCAATGCAGGCTAGGATTTTCAGATAAATGTTTGCTATAAATTAGACTCATGGCCCGTTTCTTGAGTGAATAAAGTCGCTAGGTGCTTGAATTAGAACAACCGTCCCAGATTGTAGAGCAGTAGTCAAAATATGTCTGTATATGAGAAGTATAGTATATTTTCCTTGTGTCCTCATCAAGTACATTGTTTAATTTGGGCGAGTTAGTAGACTTTTTTTTTCGCTGTTTGTTTAATGAGCTTGTTTGTTAGTTTGTTAGTCGACAGATCATCCTCATTGCACATCGAACCATTCAGTCCATAAGTGCTCGGATCCCCTCAACAGCAAATCCCGCAGCGTGTAGCGGCTAACGACGCCAGTTCTGTGTTGGTTTATCAATTTTCTTTGGCTTCCTGCGTAGTGTTCTTGTTTGGCCACCCCTCTTTTAATTTGCTGTTCTCGCAGTCTGGCCATGGTTGTAGATTTACAGTCATCACTTGGTTCACGCAAAAGTCTTACTTCTCGCAGAGCATTCAGAATGTCAGCCTGGTCCATGGCGCGTCCGCCCCCCCCCCCCACAGTAGCCTCACCTGCGAGCTTGTCAGTCCGCTCATTTCCTTGTACTCCCGCATGCCCTGGAACGAAGATGAAACTAATCTTTGCCAGCCGAGACCGCTCCAGCGGCAGCAAACATTCTCTTCGGATCGACCCCTCCTCTATCCTCTTGATCATGTTCATTGAGTCGCTAAGGAAACATGCCCTAGTGAATGTCTGTGTCTCGAGCCATGTTATTGCTTTACTTACTGCCATGACTTCCATGGTCAGGCTACTTGTGGTTTCAGTGAAAGCACCAGAGTCCTCTTTCACAATTCTCCCTCAGGCCCGAGCCGTAAAGGCCCATGAGCTTCTCACATGTCGGACGACCGACCCATCTATGTAGATGACCGCGTCACTGTCCTACGAATTCTCGAAAATCAACGCTTGTACTTCAGCGTCCACAACAGCCGGATTTTCTTGTGTGCATTTTCTATCTAGTTGGATGCAAACTGAAAAAGGATTTACAGAAATCTGTTGGCACTTGTACCCACTCGTCGCCAGGTTCTAAGTCCTCAAGTGAACATACCTGTTGAAGAATGTCTTCAGCTTGACCCATCCACTACCGTCCTCTTTTTAACCTGTTGCCCTTTACCTTCATAATTTCAATATGCAGTGGATGTTGTGTGTTTGCGTTAACTCGGAGGTAGTCGCGTGCTCTGCACACTTGCACTCTCTCTTAAATGGTTGGAAAATCAAGAAGGTAGCCCATCGCCCTGCATGCTGTATCTCTTGTACATCCAAGAATAATGCGCATAGCTTCATTCTGTATCCTTTCCATCCTTTCTATCTGCTTACGGCTGAGAGTCAGGATTGCCATTGCATACTCAAAAACAGACATCACCAGCCCCTCGTACAGAAGACATAGATTGCGCTGCTCACAGTTTGCTGCCGCCATCACCCGCATCGCAGCCAAACCCCGCTTGGCCTTTGTTATCACCTAGTCTATTTGCTCATTATAAGCAAGGCTTCGATCAAACCGTATCCCCAGGTAATTCATTGCCTGCGTTCTTTCCACCGTCTCTGAACACAGCTTTACAGTTGGTGTTGGAGTGTTGATAATATGATTATTCAAAGAGAACCACGTCACTGTTGCCTTTGTTGGGTTGACCATAGCCCCAGCTTCATCACACCAAGTACTTATGCGATTGAGTTCGGTTTGTAGTTCCACAGCAACCTGCTCTCTATCCTTACCCTGACGATACACTAAAACATCATCGGCATATGACAATGTCCTGCCAGGTCCAGTGATAAGCTCACTGGTGATTCTCACTGTGTAGGCGTTGAACAGTACCGGAGATAATGGTGATCCCTGTGGTAGGCTAGGATATATTGTTGTTGGTTCCGAAGTCCAACTGCCACATCTAAATACTATTTTCCGTTGGAAGAGGGCTGCAGCGATCCAACTAAGGAGGAATGGACTTACTTTTAGTTCAAGAAGCTGAAGCATTAAAAAATCCAATGGTACTCTGTTGTACGCGTCCTCAATATCAATCGCTGCAGCAAAGGTTGAACGTGGGAATTAAAGTTTAGGTTTCTATCAATGATTAGGCCTAATGTTTTGTGCTCACTTACACTTTCTACTGGCATGTTATCGATGTGAAGTTGAAGTGATGTGTGGGAGTTAAGAATTTGACGTCTTTGTCTGGTTGTTAATAACATTGATTTTGTTTTAGTGATGTTAATTTGCATACGGTTTGCATAGCTACACCTAACCACATTATTTAATTCTTGTTGCAAAGACGCCTCCAGCAAATTACTGCTTTCAGCGTTTGTATACACTGTACAGTCGTCTGCAAATAGGTCGCAGGATGACGAAAGTTGCAAAGGTAGATCGTTGATACATATGGCAAATAATAGAGGGCCAAGAATAGAGCCTTGCGGTACTCCAATATTGAGGGTAGTGGTGTGAGACAGATTTATAATGTGATACTACTTGCCTTCTGTTTGATAGAAAAGATGTTATTAGAGTGACTACATTAGGGCCAGTTTTCATTGTCTCAGGTTTTATAATTAAAATAACATGGTCTATCATATCAAACGCTTTCCTGAAATCAATAAACACAGTTCCACACAGACTGTTGTTGTTTATATTCTGGTGCCAATTTTCTATCATGTATGGCAAGAATATTTTGGTCGAAATCCTGATTGGCTGTCAACAATAAGCTTGTTGCGAACTAAATACTGTAATGTTACTTTATGGATGTGTTTTTCTAGTGGCTTAGATAGTGATGATAGTAAGGAAATGGGTCTGTAAATGTTCGGGAGACCATTTTTCAATGATCCAGATTTAAGAACAGGGTACACTTTAGCGATTTTGAGAGCTGATGGAAAGTGGCCTTTAGTGAGACACTGATTATATACATAGGTTAGTGATATACAGATCACTGGCGCAGCGCAACGGAGGATCCGGTTGCTGATTCCATCTAACCCAGATGAGGTTGTTTTTTTTTAAGTGAATACTTCAGTGAGGTAAGTGAATACTTCAGTGATTGTCATTAGCGGTATGTCGGAAAGAATATCACGGGAGCATCTATTCTCGTAAAATAATGACAGTAAAGATAAGTTGCAAGGAGAATTAGGTATTGAAGCCTTCAACTGGTCTATGTCAGTTTTTTTTTTACTGAATTGGTAGCATGTAATATGATTTCATGGTAAAGAATTTCGGAAGTTATACTTGTTTGTCAAGGTGTTAATTGCCTTCCATATATCCTTATTATTTGTTTTATCCATTACTAAGTTCTTAAAGTAATTTTTTCCCCGTCGAATGGTATATTGAACTTTGTTTCTAAGAGTACGGTATGTGCTGAGATCCCGCTTTTTAAGTGCTTTATCTCTGTCTCTCATAATTTCAAGTATTTCCTCTGTGATCCAAGGTGGTTTAACAGTGGTGTTTTATTCGAACTTAATTGATTGGCACATGTCTATCAAAAACATCAATAAAGGTTTTCATCCAGAATTCCAGAGCATCATCCGGGTAAGGAAGCTATTAAACATTGTATAGAGGTGAACTGAGCAAGCCCTGTGAAAATGCGTTTTGGTTGAAATTTGTATAACTTCTATATTTTACACTTATGTGTTTATGTTTAGGAGTTTTAATTCCTTTTTTAGACCACGAGCAGCATATTGGGTAGTGATCTCTCATTACGCAATTGGGTACGGTGCATTCTATGATGGTGTCTGAGCAAGTTACATAAATGTGATCTATGATTGTTGAAGATGATTGTTTTACTCTAGTAGCGTGTTGTACTATTTGTTGGAAATTGTATGATGCAATTATATTTCCCCATATCATGTTGGATTTGTTGGTGTCAATGTTATAGACTCCGAGTAGTATGATTTCCTTCCCGGAAGCGAAAACCACATCCATCATGGTAGTAAAGTTTCCTTATCAGACGTGTCCAGCACTGAGATTTCGATAGAGGTAGCCAATTATCAGGGGTGTGCGGTTTTGAAGCTTTAGCTTTAACCAAATACATTCTATTTCGCTAGTTTTAAAGTCTAGCCTACGGTGAACATTTAGTAAATTAGAAACATAGGCTACTATGCTTGTTTCTTGTTTCCTACAGGGATCCCTTCTAAAAACTTTGTACCCTTTAATAGAGATGTCCTCATCTGAAATGTTTTCATTAAGTCTACTTTCACTAGGCCGAATAAATGAAAATTTTGATTTAAGAATAGAAGTAGCTTGTTAAATAAGCTGCAAATGTTTAAGTGTCCAAGGCGTATTCCTGACTTATTGAGCCAGTGTTGCCACTTCTCAGACATTCGCCCATGAAGTAAGTGTTAATTAGTCAAAATTAAGCAAAAATCTCATCTCATCTCATCATGTTCCTCTTATACCTTGCGGTGTCGAGGTGAAGTATAAACTTCGTGAGAGTGCCCGGTTATGGGCTTCGTATATCGACATTCCCATGGATTCTGTTATTCCCTCCGTCCAGCGTTTACGTGGTCGGCCTCTTCCTCTGTTTCCATCTGGTCTGTACGTCATTGCCTGTTGTGGCATGCTGTTGACTGGTAGCCTACTTGCATGGCCAAACCATTTGACTTGCTGCTTTCTAATAAAATCTAGAGCAGCTTTAACCCCCACTTTAGTCCTGATTTCTTCATTTCTGATCTTATCTCTTCTTGATACGTTGAGTATTCTTCTCAGGAACCTCATTTCTGTTGTTGTGATTTTTCTTTTCTCTTTTTCTGTCATTGTCCAGGTTTGGCATTGGTAGCACAGAGTTGGTAGGAAGATTGTGTTGTAAAGTGCTTTCTTAGTAGTTATTGATACATGTTTGTTCTTTAGTATTGGTGCCATTTGTCCAATGAGTTGATTTGCCTTATTGCACCTATTTTCGATCTCGTCTTCTGATCTGCCATTTGATGATATTATACTTCCTAGGTACTTGAAGCTCTTTACTTGTTTCAAGGGATGTTCGTTTAGGTGAATTGTTGCTGTTTGTTCTTCTTTAGTTATAGTCATTACCTCTGTTTTGCTTGTGCTAATTTTCATGTTATGTTCCCTACACATTTCGTTTAGACTATTCATGTGGTCTTGTAATTCAGCTTCTGATTTTGCTATTAGTGCTTGGCAAAAATACAAAATCATAAAAATTCACAATTACATTAACCTACAAAATATCAGTAATACAAATCGATATGTAAATGACAATATTATAACGATATAACTAATTAGACCAACAAATATAATGCAACCACAGAACAAAACGAATTAAAGAATATACAACAAAGAATTAACCTGGAAAAAAAAAAACGATTTCACAAGCTAAATAACCAACTGTTATCCAAAAGAATTAATAAATGACTATACAAGTCAATGTCTCTGTTTAAAGCGGGGTATCCCACATGGAAAATAAAACGTTAAACAATAAGCAATTAAAGTTCAAGGAGAAATTTCTGTTGCTGGTATCAATGCATATAGGGTTCCGTTTTTAATACGTATCCTATCTCACAGGTCTGTATTGTAGAGACATCATCAGGGCTTGATTCAGTGCGGCAGGACTGAATTGCATCAAGTATAGAAGTTCTGGACTCCAATAATGCGGAACCTATTGTTGTCTGCTTGGTCGCTCATTGAAGGCGTGAACTTGATGATGCGGAGCCTCTTGTTGTCTACTATGGGGCCCATAGCTGTCTTGAGCTTGGTGTGCCAAAGTGGTATTACTGCCGCGAGTGTACCGCTGCTTGCAACGAGGGTTCGTTGGAAGTCAGGTTAGGGAAATCTTCCTGGTAGTTATTTCCTTCATGTGTGAGGGTGGGGGTAGGAAGGAGAGGTTAATGTAGTAAAATAGAGGTTTATGTGTGGATCTGGTCACTGTACAGTCGTTTCTTTGGCGCGCCTCTTTGCGATGTAAAAAATTGTATGTTGTTGATGAAGTGTACATTATACTGATTACAGCATTTCTCTAGGGTGTTGTTGTTTATGTCGGCTAGTCGACATTCGGAGCCATAACTTGGTGGTATGATGGAAGAGAAAACACTTTAGAATTTGGAAAATTATGGCGTAATAAGTCTAGTAGTTTTCGTAACTGAGAAATTGTGATATTTTGGTTTCTTATAGTGTCATTAGTTCCTATATTTATTGTAATCCTCTTAACGTTCTCGTTGATTTCCATTCTACGTATACTGATTGTTAGACTGTCTGCCCCTGCACGTGGAAGTGGAATTGTTGTAACTATATCGGCGTGTGATGAGGACATACGATCACCGTATATGCCTTTCCTCAAGGAGTCGCCAATTAGGCGTCTAGAAGTACCTTCATACTTGCCTCTAACTTTCCAATGTGCTGCTGACAATCACACGAGTGTTGATTTTTAGCTGGGCTCTCATCTAGTACCGATGGTCAACCTCTATTTGGTTTGAATTGTATTCATTTGGTTGTATACTGTCCCCTACGCGCCCCATCGGGTATTCAATGGCTAGCAACACTGGTTGGTTCGAGTTGCTGCTGTGTTGATTCGCGGAATGTTCGAGTGTGTTGTTACTATCGCCTGATGATGTGACGACTGCCGCTGCAGGCTGTGTTGATTTTATGGTTCCGCCAGACAATACCGTGACCGCTGTAGGCTGCGTTTGTTTTATGGCAGACACTAGCGTGCTGAGATCCGCAGGTTTGTTTAGCGAGTTACTTGTCAGTTTCAGTTCTGTCTGCCGAATTTCGACGAATTGTATCGCGAGCCACTCAGACATGACAGCGTTTGCTCCTTGTGCTAAAATCTTGTTTTACGTGTGTTACAAATGTAACGTGGTTAGGGGAGATCGTCTTCTTCTTCTTTGCGTTCATCAGTAGTGTTTTTTCAGATATGATTGTGGTGTGCGTTAGGCACCCTTGGGTCGAAACCCTTAGGTCAACACATCCGGCTTTTGCGTGCATTTTTGAACCAGGTTTGCATTCCTGGGAGACTCACTTTTGTGGTACAGTCCACCTCGCAGCTGGTCAAGTTGGAATAGTCGAAGACTTCGCGGTCATCCCTCATAGGATGGCAGGGACAGTCCATAGCATTTTCCGCCATCCTGGGTGGCTTCCATAATTGCAGAGCCGACACATAGCGAGCTGGTGCTGGGCTCACCGAGGGAAACGTCGTGTCCTGCTCATGGCTGCTTTAATTCCTCACTTCAATATATTGGGCATTTCGTTTGCCCCGTGCCGTTCCCGCACAAATCAGACAGGTCTGCAGACGGTATCCTCTCAGCGAGTTTTCGGTTCGGACATGTGTTTGCCGTTGTGCCCGTCAGAGCTGTTCCAGACACGACGGACATTCGGAAACTACCTAGTTAGAGCTGTTCCGAACAAAAGCGGCATTCGGAAACTAGGTAGTCAGAGCTGTTCCTAGCACGAAAGACATTTCACTCACACGTTTTTTGCGTTGTGCCTGATTTATTTGCACCCGTAGGCCAGCACATCCGACTTCAGCAGGCATTTTTACGGGTTAGCCTTCCCGGAGTTTCGAGGGACGTTAGACTGTTAGTGCTGTGGTGTCGCCAACATCTCAGCTGGTAAAAGTAGAACGGTCATCGACATCACGGTAAACCCTCAAGGGAAGGCAGGGGCAGACCATGGGCATTCCCTCGCTACCCAAGGAGGCTTCCATAATTGCAGAGCCGGCACATATTGCTCAGAGACTGGGCTCACCCGAGGAGTTGCCACGTCCTGCTCATGGCTGCTTTAGTTCCTCACTTCCATGTGTTGGTTATCTCGCTTGCCACTGGTCGCTCGAGCACACACCAGGAATGGTCAAACTGCCGGCGACATCCACTGGGTAAGACTTCGGACCACGCAATGGATTCGCTAGCCGTGCGTTCCATTTCGTGTTATTGAGACATTTTTCCACTTTTGTCTACACTCTATATGAGTTAGATACAGACAGTATTCGTAACCATTTCATTCGACTGGGACAATTTTTCTTCCTTTTAGTACTCGCTCACGAGGTAGGCTACATGTGCTGCCGGCTCAGCACCTTACCTCCGTGCAGCAATGAACGAGAAACGGCCAGGCCCTCTCATCCGGGAATCCCTCATATCCCCCAGCTGAGAGCCTTCGTACAAGTATCAGAACTGGGCATGTAGCGTGCTCAGTATCTCACCTCTATATTTCGGTAGGTGGGTATCGGCCCGGCTCTCACATCCGAGGGTTTATGGCTTAGAGGCGTTCAGCCTCAACCCTCGACAGAGAGCCTTAGATAATGTGTCCGGGCCAAGAACCTCTGCCTTCGTGCGCCTTATTAAAACTTTTGACTATCCTATGTCTACCTGCAGAGCAGCAGGTTGTGTCTCTCTTAGTCTGGCCCCTATCCCATAAGCTGTCCGATATGTAGTTTTCATCCATCGGCAAGCACATGGGGTCAATGGGACACGCACGCTCCCCCACAACGGCCAGGTGGAGACACATCGGGGGAGGTTAGGGGAGATGATATTTTGACTTCCACCTCCGCTCTTTCTCGGTCTTTTCTATAATCAACTTTGGCTTCATGGTAATAATTGATCAGGCATGTTCGAAATGCCTCGTAGTGTTGAATGTAATAGAGATGCATTTACCGTCGTTCATACATTTAACAGACAGTGATGGAGAGCTAAAACAGTTCTTTAGTTTGCGTCTCACTGCCCGCTCTTTGTTGAGTGTGTAGTTTCATGTTACCGCAGATCGTAATCCACTTTGCCCCCTTTCCCCCGCTAACTCCAGCACAGAAATTTCCTCCTCGACAGACATGATTACATAATATTACGTTTACACAAACATGGAAACATTGTAGCGCCACACGCGGTTTAAATCCAA
The DNA here is from genome assembly GCA_963921405.1 of Cepaea hortensis. Lineage (NCBI taxonomy): Eukaryota > Metazoa > Mollusca > Gastropoda > Stylommatophora > Helicidae > Cepaea > Cepaea hortensis. The sequence continues at coordinate 95,540,629 of OY992891.1, forward strand.
GTGATGTGATTGGCTAGTTCAAGCTATCACTGACGCACCGCTGTTCCATGAATAATTTATCCACAGTGTCGTTGAATACAATATTATTAGTATTTATATCTAACACTGCACATATCTTCTTCTTCTTCTTCAGCGTTCCGAGCCATTGAGGTTCTTTGCTGCAAATACAATCCGTCTCCATTCGTCTCTCTGGTGGACCTTCTCTTGCCAGTCGTTGATTCCAATTGCTTGTAGGTCTGTACATGTATTCCAAATCTCAAAAGTCCTTTAACGTTCCAAGGTCGTTGTCCAGATAAGTCAGTCCGATATCGAGGCTCATGTATTTGTTTCGTAACAAAGAAAGGTTGCACTGCACATATAGCAACTTTAAAACAAGTTCAACAGTTGAACGGCATCATTGTGATCACAACCATATAAAATCCATTGCGTACGAATGTAGATACACAGGAAAGTTAATCCAAGAAGGAGGAGAACAAACAAACACGTCCTTCCTCGCCACTCAAGGAGAAGATAGGTATTGGTAAACATGGTGACAACAGGAAAGCTCAAGGAGAAGAGAGGTATTGGAAAACATGGTGACAACAGGAAAGCTCAAGGAGAAGATTGGCATTGGAAAACATGGGGACAACAGGAAAGATCAAGGAGAAGATTGGCATTGGAAAACATGGGACAACAGGAAAGATCAATGTGAAGAGAGGTATAGGAAAACATGGTGACAACAGGAAAGCTCAAGGAAAAAGAGAGATATTGGAAAACGTGGTGAAAACAGGAAAGATGAATGAAAAGCGAGGCATTGGAAAGCATAGTGACAACACAAAAGATCGGTGGTAGAAGAAGCACATTCCAGGCAAAGAGAAATGTTTATGCGTGGACTGTGACGATGACATTGTCATGATGTTGTCATGATCCTCGGTGTCTCCTTTAGTCATTTAACGAGGACAATCATGAATGTTGGGTATCATGGCTGAATTTCAGGAGTATCTGTGAACATACATGTGCAGCAGGAGACGTTCACAGACAAGATACATGTATATGAGAATATGTTCACAGACAAGATACGTGTATAGGAGAGTATGTTCACAGACAAGATACGTGTATAGGAGAATATGTTCACAGACAACATAAATGTATAGTAGAAGTTCACAGACAAGATACATGTATAGGAGAATATGTTCACAGACAACATAAATGTATAGTAGAAGTTCACAGACAAGATACGTGTATAGGAGAATATGTTCACAGACAACATAAATGTATAGTAGAAGTTCACAGACAAGATACATGTATAGGAGAATATGTTCACAGACAAGATACGTGTATAGGAGAATATGTTCACAGACAAGATACATGTATAGGAGAATATGTTCACAGACAACATAAATGTATAGTAGAAGTTCACAGACAAGATACATGTATAGGAGAATATGTTCACAGACAAGATACATGTATAGTAGAAGTTCACAGACAAGATACGTGTATAGGAGAATATGTTCACAGACAACGTAAATGTATAGTAGAAGTTCACAGACAAGATACATGTATAGGAGAATATGTTCACAGACAACATAAATGTATAGTAGAAGTTCACAGTCAAGATACATGTATATGAGAATATGTTCACAGACAAGATACGTGTATAGGAGAGTATGTTCACAGACAAGATACGTGTATAGGAGAATATGTTCACAGACAACATAAATGTATAGTAGAAGTTCACAGACAAGATACATGTATAGGAGAATATGTTCACAGACAACGTAAATGTATAGTAGAAGTTCACAGACAAGATACATGTATAGGAGAATATGTTCACAGACAACGTAAATGTATAGTAGAAGTTCACAGACAAGATACATGTATAGGAGAATATGTTCACAGACAACGTAAATGTATAGTAGAAGTTCACAGACAAGATACATGTATAGGAGAATATGTTCACAGACAACGTAAATGTATAGTAGAAGTTCACAGACAAGATACATGTATAGGAGAATATGTTCACAGACAACGTAAATGTATAGTAGAAGTTCACAGACAAGATACATGTATAGGAGAATATGTTCACAGACAACGTAAACGTATAGTAGAAGTTCACAGACAAGATACATGTATAGGAGAACATGTTCACAGACAAGATACGTTTATAGGAGAATATGTTCACAGACAAGATAAATGTATAGTAGAAGTTCACAGACAATATAAACGTATAGTAGAAGTTCACAGACAAGATACATGTATAGGAGAATATATTAACAGACAAGATACATGTATAGTAGAAGTTCACAGACAAGATACATGTATAGTAGAATTTCACAGACAAGATACATGTATAGTAAGAGAAATTCACAGACAAGATACATGAATAGTAAGAGAAGTTCACAGACAAGATACATGTATAGTAAGAGAAGTTCACAGACAAGATAAGTGTGCAGTAGAATAGATCACAGACAAGATAAATGTATGCAAAGTCCTCAGGCATGATAAATGAATTGTAGAAGTTCATAGACGTGATAAATGTATAGTACCAGAAGTTCTCAGAAAAGATACATGTATAGTAGAAGAAGTTCACAGACACGATTCAGGTATAGTATGAAACGTTCACAGTCAAGATTAATGTTTTTTATGAATTCACAGACAAGATAAATGTATAGTAGGAGAAATTCACACACATGATAAATGTATAGAAGGACAAGTTCACAGACACGATAAGTGTATAGTTGTAGTTCACAGGCAAGATACATATATAGGCACAATTATTAGAAAAGATAAATCTATACGAAATTACTTTCACAGACAAGATAACGTATTTCAGGAGAAGTTCACAACCTAGATTAAATATTTAGTAGAAGCTCACAGAATGTCCTGAGTGAAATAATGTCATTTCGTAGCTCAACTTAACTCACAGACAAGATAAATGTGCAGTAGAATAGTTCACAGACAAGATAAGTGTTTAGTAGAATAGTTCACAGACAAGATAAATGTGTAGTAGAATATGTTCAGAGACAAGATAAATGTGCAGTAGAATAGTTCACAGACAAGATAAATGTGCAGTAGAATAGTTCACAAACAAGATCAATGTGTAGTAGAATATGTTCAGAGACAAGATAAATGTGCAGTAGAATAGTTCACAGACAAGATAAGTGTTTAGTAGAATAGTTCACAGACAAGATAAATGTTTAGTAGAATAGTTCACAGACATGATAAATGTGTAGTAGAATAGTTCACAGACAAGATAAATGTGTAGTAGAATATGTACAAAGACAAGATAAATGTGCAGTAGAATAGTTCACAGACAAGATAAGTGTTTAGTAGAATAGTTCACAGACAAGATAAGTGTGCAGTAGAATAGTTCACAGATAAGATAAGTGTTTAGTAGAATAGTTCACAGACAAGATAAGTGTTTAGTAGAATAGTTCACAGACAAGATAAATGTTTAGTAGAATAGTTCACAGACAAGATAAGTCTTTAGTAGAATAGTTCACAGACAAGATAAGTGTTTAGTAGAATAGTTCACAGACAAGATAAGTGTTTAGTAGAATAGTTCACAGACAAGATAAGTGTTTAGTAGAATAGTTCACAGACAAGATAAGTGTTTAGTAGAATAGTTCACAGACAAGATAAGTGTTTAGTAGAATAGTTCACAGACAAGATAAATGTGTAGTAGAATATGTTCAAAGACAAGATAAATGTGCAGTAGAATAGTTCACAGACAAGATAAGTGTTTAGTAGAATAGTTCACAGACAAGATAAGTATGCAGTAGAATAGTTCACAGACAAGATAAGTGTTTAGTAGAATAGTTCACAGACAAGATAAGTGTGCAGTAGAATAGTTCACAGACAAGATAAGTGTTTAGTAGAATAGTTCACAGACAAGATAAGTGTTTAGTAGAATAGTTCACAGACAAGATAAGTGTTTAGTAGAATAATTCACAGACAAGATAAGTGTTTAGTAGAATAGTTCACAGACAAGATAAGTGTTTAGTAGAATAGTTCACAGACAAGATAAGTGTTTAGTAGAATAGTTCACAGACAAGATAAGTGTTTAGTAGAATAGTTCACAGACAAGATAAGTGTGCAGTAGAATAGTTCACAGACAAGATAAGTGTTTAGTAGAATAGTTCACAGACAAGATAAGTATTTAGTAGAATAGTTCACAGACAAGATAAGTGTTTAGTAGAATAGTTCACAGACAAGATAAGTGTTTAGTAGAATAGTTCACAGACAAGATAAGTGTGCAGTAGAATAGTTCACAGACAAGATAAGTGTTTAGTAGAATAGTTCACAGACAAGATAAGTGTGCAGTAGAATAGTTCACAGACAAGATAAGTGTTTAGTAGAATAGTTCACAGACAAGATAAGTGTTTAGTAGAATAGTTCACAGACAAGATAAATGTGCAGTAGAATACGTTCACAGACAAGATAAATGTGCAGTAGTATAGTTCACAGACAAGATAAATGTGTAATAGAATTGTTCACAGACAAGGTAAATATATAGCAGAATTAATTTCACAGTTGAGACAAATTTATGCTCTTCTTGTGGAGGGTTCGACGGTCTCCCTGTCTGAGGAGTTAGCAGGTTAGCAGCTTTCTCCCTAACCCCGAATACTCTCGTAGTTGACGTGAGCGCACGAGAATTGGATGCGGTTCGAGTCGCGCCAGTGACTTATAAGAGTATGGAGCCGGTCGCTCAGAAAGCAATGGCAAACTACAGCGCGTAATCTTGCCAAGAAATTAACAATCAGCTGAAAGATGCTGATGTTGACAGCGATGTCATGTAAAGGATATGCAAAAAATTTTGTGGAGGGGTCAATAGGCTTCGTACTGTTGTTTAACATCCGTACGTAAGTCCCTATATGTGCATGCACGTAATCTAACTACATATTACTTAATATTATCTTTCAGACCACATCATTTCATAACCTAGATCTGGAGAAAGAGATGACCCACATTGATCCCTTATAAAAAGCCGAATTGGATCCAAGTTCTTCCAGATCGTCCAAGCAAGTTCACATTTAGAAACATTTCAGGGCAAGCTGAACCATCTAGGTGAGGAGTTCCCCCGAAGTTTAGCTCACAACAACCGCTACAACCTGCTCAAGTCGACATGTCTTTCGGACAACCACCCATTTGTGACTCCGTTCAAAAAGAACCCGGGGTGCGCCCAAGTCTAGGGGGAAAACCCCAAGTACCTCCAAAACCTGATAGATTAAAATCCCAACCAGCTCCCGCACAACCTCTAACGCTGCGCCCACCAATCCCTCCACAATCTAGATCTTTGCGCCCACCAGTTCCCAAACAAGGTGTTGTCAGCCAGCCAGCTCCTAACAGACCTCTGTCTTTACGCCCACTAGATACAAGAAGACCTAGTGCACAACCTCAACCAGTACCAGCACAAGCTAATGTATTCAGAGCACCATTCTCTCCACGCACGCCACCCCGTGAAGATGAACAGTACACAGAATATATGCGGTCGCGCGCACCTTCACCAGGAGATGGCGAAATGAGCTTTATGGAGCCTGCAGCCGTGCCACCCAAGCATCGGGTGCCACTCAAACCATTGAAAGGGCCCTATACAATAGATCCCATCACCCGGAGAAGGGTCTTTAGACCAGCTGACAGTAGTGTCTCGAGTCCGCACACGCCACCCCGTGAAGATGAACAGTACACGGATTATATGCGGTTGCGAGCACCTTCACAAGAATTTGGCGAAATCAAAGGCCGGGTGCCACCCAGACAATCCAAAGGGCCCTATACCATAGATCCCATCACCCGGAGAAGGATCTACGGGAAATCTGAGAAAGCTCCGTCTGGCTTCTTTGGAACAGAAATATATAATGTGACTTCAGATAATTTTGACGAAGTCACGAGGAGCATGGAGAAGGCATTCGTTATGTTTTACGACCCAATGGGCGAAGGTTGCACTTGTGCTGCATTAGAATTTACCAAGGTAATGTATCACACCAACCTTCATCATTATCACGGCCATCCTTATCATCAATAAGTGTTTGGGAGAATAGTAGACTAAGAGAGCGTACAAAAGTTCAAGTATATGAAGCTTGTATTGTTAGAACTCTACTTTATGGGTCTGAATCCTGGACCCTGTACTCAAGACAGGAAAGGAAGTTGAATTCCTTCCACATGAGATGTCTGAGACGTATCCTGGGCATATTGTGGAAAGATCACATAACAAACACACACGTGCTTGAAAGAGAGGATATTACCACAGTGCACACCCTCCTCAAGCAGAGACGCCTCCGGTGGCTGGGCCACGTATCTTGAATGGAGGATGAAAGTATTCCTAAAGATCTCCTCTATACGGAGAACTAGCCACAGGGAAGAAGCCAACCGGAAGACGCCAAATGCGATATAGGGATGTGTGTAAACAAGATATGAAAACCCTTGGAATAGATCCAGATACGTGGGAAAGAGTTGCAACAGACAGATGTTCCTGGAGAAGAGATGTACGAAACAGACTGGTGCTCTTTGAGCGCAATCTGATCCAACAAACTGAGGATAGGCGGCACAGGCTTAAAACGCAGTCACTTACTGCGGGACCTATCTCGTCTTACAGATGCGGAAACTGTGACAGAAATTGTCACTCTCGCATTGGACTCTACAGTCACCAGCGGTGCTGTCAGATACCTCCCCAGCGGCACAACTCTATGGTCCTTCAGGACTGAAAGAGGCCTACTACTATTACTATTACATTATCATCATCATATTATCATCATCATCATCATCGTCGTCATCATCATCATCATCATCATCATCATCATCATCATCATCATCATCATCATCATCATCATCATCATCATCATCATCATCATCATCATCATCATCATCATCATCATTATCAAAGCCAAGGTTATCATCATCTTCATCATCATCATCATCATCATCATCATCATCATCATCATCATCATCATCATCATCATCATCATCATCATCATCATCATCATCATCATCACAATCATCATCACACATCTACAATGCAATGCTGTCCGGTAATAGTCTCGCCATATAAGAAAAGGGTACAAACAATGCAACATATACATTACGGACACTTATAGAAGGGTCAATAGAGACACAGAAAGACATATATTTAAGCTTCATTTATTATACTAATGCATTTGATCAAGTAAAACATGATGGTCTGATCAAATTGTTTGAAGATATCAATATTGATGAGAAAGATTTCAGAATAATAAAGAATATACTGAGTAGCAGCAATTAAAATGGGAAATAAAGAGGGTGGTTACGAACAGATAAAGCTAGGAGTACGACAGGGGTGTGTCTTGTCACCGGAATACTTCTCCCTCTATAGCGAAGTAATGATGAGAGAGATCAAAGAGAAGCCAGGAATCCTAGTCAGAAGTTATAATAAAGACAACATACGTTATGCAGATGAGACGGTATTGGTGGAGGATAATGCAACAGAAGATGTCATATTACTGATGAAAGTAATCATCATTGGAGGACAACAAACATAGATAACATTAATTATGCAGGGAACCCCTGCCGATCCCCCGCAATCTCATTATTTCCACATATGGGTTCTCAATCTGTTCCTACACCTTCTCCACCTGGTCCCACAAGCACACGACTACCTCCCCCTTGTCCACAGGCAAACTACCACAAAGAGGTGCATTCCCTGCTAGCCTATCAGCCTGTTCATTCCCCCGTACCCCCGCATGGCTAGGGCAAAATATCCATACAATTCTCACAATCTGTGACCTCTGAAGCGACGAGAGCCATTCCACACGAAACATTCCTGTCTCCACCTTGCTAAGCATATTCTTTGAATCCGTAATGAATACAACGTGTGTTGCAGTAGTCTCCTCTAGCCACCAGAATGCCACTGTTACTGCCTCCACCTCCATTCTCATGCTGGAGGTCGTAGTCTCATATGCCAGACTCTCCTTTTTCAAGACTCGTCCATTAGCCTTTGCAATAAAGCCCCAGCCACTACGTCTGTTTCTCACCAATGACCCATCAGTGTAGATGAGTATGTCACCTTGATGTGTGTTGCTCTGGATCAGCTGTTGCACTTCAAACTCAGTGCGGCCCGCTGCCCATTCTCTGCACTCACGACCCAGTGTTATTATTACAATGTGCCAGTCCGTCATGTCTTCCGGAACTTCAACCGACTCTCTTTCAGCTAGCCTTTAATATGTGGAAACTGCATCTGTAAATTTGCAAATGGAGTTAATAGAGCTGCAGTGTAATGGGACACTAAAGGCAAAGAACGACACGCTGGGGACTGCATAGTTCACTCGTTTCATTCCTGAAGAGATGCCCCGGCTTCGTCGACATGCGACTCAAACCATGAGCTTGTGTGGTAGCACATATCTGTGTGAGCAGCTGTTTTCTGTGACGAAGATTAACAAAACATCACTCAGGAGTCGTTTCACTGATAAACATTTGGAGTCCGCCATGAGAATCTCAATGACACACAACATTACTCCCAACATAAACGAACTTGTAGACAAGAAAAGATGCCAAACATCGTGCTCTGACACATTGACATAAGAGTGAAAATGTTTATACCAATGATGTTTTATTATTAAAACTTTTTATTTGTTTTAATTTATATTAATATTTAAAAAAGGTTTAATTTTCGGCTTATTGAATGTTTATCCTGTCCGGCCCGGAGTCTTACGTGTGATTTGAGTTTTGGCCCGCTGAGCGATTGACACCCCTTGTCTAGATAGAACGTTTTCATGAGGTGAAATACATTTGTTAGAAAGCCCATATTCCGCATGATTTCCTAAACTTTCTGATGTTGTACACAGTCAAATGCCTTTCAATAATCCACAAAACATCAGAATAGGTATACATTAAACTGTCTGCACTTCTCTATTAATAAAAGCATGTTGAGTATGTGATCTCTTGTTCCTCTTCCTTGTCTAAATCCAGCTTAAACCACGTTAATTTTGTTCTTCCATGTTCTTACGAAGTCTTTCAATGATTATGTTTGATAGAATGTTACTTGCGTGACTGATCAGGGCAACAGTTCTATCGTTGGTGCATAATTCCAGGTTGCCATTTTTTTTTTGGGGGGGGGGGGGGGGGGGTATTTGAATGAAGATATTTCTCTTCCAATCTTTTGGCCACATACCATATTTCCATATCTTGTTACATAATGCGTGATAAACTTGTATGCTTTCTTTCTTCCCGCTTGTATTAGTTCAGCTGTAACTCATAACATCCTTGTGATTTATCATTCTTCAGGTTCGTTATTGCCCATGCAATTTAATTAATGAGGAGTCAGGTTCTGTCTCTGCTGTTATTGATTCATGTAACTCATTCATATCCTCACAGCCATTAATATCATACATTCCACTGCAGTATTCCTGCCATCTTTCAAGAATTTGTCGAGATTCTTTTAAGGTATTTCCCAACTTGTCACAGATACAATTTAATTGAGGATGACCGTTTCATGTCAATAACTCCATTTCTTTGAACATTTCGTAATCTCTTCCATTCTTATGATATTGCTCTATTTTATAACAACAATCTTGGTTTTTGTCCATTCTTGTGTTATTTCGTATTTCACGTGGTTAAGATTTATACTGCAACCTACTGTTTTCGATTTCTCCTCCTTTCTCTTTTAGTTCCTTCGTTGTTTTATTAATTCTAACGTTCCTGATGTTAATCCATGGCGTATTTTGCTTAGTCTCCTAGGCAGTGACTGTAGTGGTCAGTGGCCACAGCCATTGTCTCTACTGATGAGATCATCTGCCTGTCGCCGCAGAGTGCAAGACCATAACCAACAATAATCTGGCGGTTGCTCTCACACTACAAACACCATGTGCGTCCATGGCTTCACGTAACACACTCAGACACACACAGTCACACACAGACTTACACACAGACAGTCACAGACATATACAGAGACACACAGACACCCACAGACACACACACAGAGACACACACAGAGACAAACACACAGACACACACCAGACACACATACATACATGCACAGATACACACAGACAGACACAGACACAGACACACACACACACACATGCACACACATAGACACTCACAGACACAGACACAGAAACACACAGACACACACACAGACACTCACAAAGACACACACACAGACACACACAGAGTCACACACATACACACACACACACACAGACACATACACAGACCCACACAGCAAAACACAAAAAAAAACAGACACACAGATAGACACAGACACACACAGACACACACCCACACACACACACAGACACACACAGACACACACAGATATACACAGATACACACACACACAGACACAGAGACACACACAAACACAGGCAGAAAAGACAAACACATACACAAACAAACACAGACTCACGCACCGGCACATAAACACACATATACACACACAGACACACATAGACACAAACACACACACACTGACACACACAGTCACACACAGTTACACACAGTCACACACAGACGTACACACAAACACATACAGACAGACACACAGACACATACACAGGAAGACACACATTCATATACACAGACACTCACAGACATACATACAGTCACACACAGACATAAACACACACACACACACACAGACATACAGACACACACACAGTCACACAGAAACACACACATATAGACACACCCAGACACACACACATACAGACACAAACACACACAGACACACAGACATTCACACACACACACAGACACACAGATACGCACAGACACACATAGACACATACAGACACACACAGACAAACAGTGTCACACAGGCACATACATAAACACACACACTCAGACACACGTACAGACACACACTGATAAACACAAATACAACAGACACACAGATATACACACAGAAATACACAGACACACATACATACAGAGACATACACACAGAGACACATACAGACACACACAGACACACACATACAGACACACACAGACAGACACACAGCCACACAGCCACACACGAACACACACACAGACACACTTACACACATACATGCACACATACACACAGTTACACACACACAGACACACACACACACGGACACAAAAAAACACACATATACACACATACACACAGACATACACACAGACATACACACAGACACACAGACAGACACACAGACACAGACACACACGGACACATACAGACAACACACAGATACACGTACAAACAGACACACACACAGAGAAACATAGACATAGACATAGACATACACAGACACACACAGACATACACAAACAAACACATAAAGACACACACACTGACAAACACGCAAACACACACAGACACACACAGACACACAGATACATACACTCAGACACACAGATACACACAGACACACACAGCAACACACACAGACACACACATACAGACACACCCAGACAAACACACAGACACATACAGACACACACAGACACATACACAGAGACACACACATACACACGCAGACAACACGGACACACACACAAACAAACACAGACTCATGCACTGGCACACAGACACACACACACAGACACACATAGACACAAACAGACACACACTGACACACACAGTCACACACAGTCACACACAGTCACACACAGACACACACAGACACACACACAAACACATACAAACATACACACAGACACATAAACAGCCAGACACACATTCAGATACACAGACACACATACAGTCACACACACACACACCCAGAGACACACACACACACACACACATACAGACACACCCAGACACACACACACACATACAGACAAACACACACAGAGACACAGACATTCAGACACACACACACAGATACGCACAGACACACAGAGACACAGACACACACAGACAAACACAGTCATACAGACACATACATAAACACACAGACACACGTACAGACACACAAACTGACAAACACAGATACAACAGACACACAGATATACACACAGAAATACACAGACACACATACATACACAGACATACACACACATACACACACAGAGACACACACAGACACACACATACAGACACACACAGACATACACACAGACACACACGGACACACACAGACACACATACACACAGACATCCACACACATACACAGACACACAGATACACACATACAGACACACACAGACATACACACAGACGCACGGACACACACATACACACAGACACACACACACGCAGACACACACACATACACACACAGACAACACACAGACACACATACACACAGACATACACAAACGGCCACACACAGACACACAGACAAACAGACAAACACAGACACACACAGACAAACACACAGACACACGCAGACACAGACACAGAAAGACACATAGGAAAATACACTCAGAAAAACACACATACACACCGACATGCACACAGACACATACAGACACACACAGGCACATACGGACACACACAGACATACACACAAACACTTACACACTCACACACAGACACACATAGACACAGATATACACAGACACACACAAGCACACACAGACATAAACACAGACATACACACAGACATACGCACAGTCACATACAGGCACACACTGTAATACACTCAGACACAGACACACACAGAGACACATACACACACACATAGTCAAACACTCAGACAGACACCGACACACACACAGACACACACAGACACACACAGATACACACAGACATACACACACACACACACACACACACACACGGACACACACAGACACACACAAACACACACACACAGACTCATACAGGAACACACAGAGACACACTCACACACACACAGACACACACACACTCACGCACACACACGCACACTCTGCGCCATTACTTTAATGCTTATCGAAACATTGACAAGACATGACATGTAAAAGACAATTCATATTGCTGTATCTATATGTTGCGTATCCCTCATAGGACGTTGCAGTCAACACCATCATATTTCAGCTACTGTTGATGTACTAGGCAAGATTCTCAGTAGTTTGCCATTGCTTTCTGAGCGACAGACTCACATACCCCCTAAGTAACCTACGCGGCGCGATCCGCTACCGAATCTCGCACAGCTGCGTTACTCACGAGAATATACGGGATTATGGAGAAAGATGTTGACGCCTAAACCAGGGAGACCGGCTATGGATATGAGTCATTATTTTTTTACACAGTTCACTGACATTCTAAATAAACATATTAGTCGTTATTTATATATAGTTCAAGTGATTCTATGTACTAAACACTCGGGATTCGAGATAGCATGATTTGATCTAACTGCTTCATGCTGTGTTTTGCCAGGCCGCAAGGATGCCTCACCCCGACAACCATGCTTTCGCTGCTATCGACTGCACCCAAGAGCAGGGTCTCTGCTCCCGCGAGGGCGCCACCACAATGCCCATGTTTAAGCTCTATTCCAACGGCTTTGATCTGAGCACCATCAAAAACGTGAATCAGTTCTGCGCCGACCACATGCAAACGATGATGAAGACGACTCCTGTGTTGACCGAGCCAAGAATGAACGTGGCTCCATCGTACGCGCAGAGAAGATGATTCTCTGTCCCTCAGTATAGCGCCGCCATTGTATGTTGCCGGGTTTCGTAATACACATCATGCCATACATAAGTCATGCGCAGTGATCTCTGTGTCTTTAAAAACATCCATCATGGGCCATCATCCTGTATTAAGGAGCCAAAATTAAACAATATAGCGCCTTCTGTAACAAGAGCCAAGAGTCAGACAATATATCCCGTTTTGTATTAAGGAGCCAAGAGTCGGACATATATCCCGTTCTGTATTAAGGAGTCAAGAATCAGAAAATATCCCGTTCTCTATTAAGGGGGCGAGCATCAGACAATTTATCCCGTTCTGTATTAAGAAGGCGAGCATCAGACAATATCCAGTTCTGTATTAAGAAAACAGGAACCCCACACTATATCCCGTTCAGTATTAATCACCCAAAAATCAGACAATATATCTATGCTGTATTAAGCAACAAATAATCAATATATCCCATTCTGTATTAAGGAACCAAGAATCAGACTATATATCCCATTCTGTATTAAGGAGCCCAGAATCAGACAACATATCCCATTCTGGATTAAGAAGGCAAGAATCAGACAATATATCACATGCTGTATAAAAAAAAAGAAAAAAAAATAACTAGGAATGAGAGATCATAGCATAACCAGTATTCAGAAACAAAGAATCAGACAATAGACCATATCCAGTATTAAGAAGCCAAGAATCAGACAATAGACCATATCCTGTATTCAGAAGCCAAGAATCAGACCATAGACCATATCCTGTATTCAGAAGCCAGGAATCAGACAATAGACCATATCCTGTATTCAGAAGCCAGGAATCAGACAATAGACCATATCCTGTATTCAGAAACCAAGTATGAGACATACCAAGGGTGACACTTTAGTCTGCCCCAAGGACTCTCGAACTGTATGCCGTAAAACGCAGCAAGCAAAGAAGCACTCAATCTTCACGGTGCAGTGTAGTCTCTCTAGGCATAGCTGGCAATACAACATCTCCAGTTAGTTCCACACTGAGTCTTTGTTGCACATTCTACTACACCGTCCCCCGGAACACATCGTGATGCTGTCTGTCCATTCATACATTCAAAATAAAGTGACTAAACTTGTTTTTGTCTTTGTTTATTGTCAACCGCTGCGTTATAGATTTATTGTCAAATAGATTTGACAATGTGTCTCTAATGTGTACTAGGATGTTTCCTGACAAGTGGAGGCGACTAACGTCATATTGATGACATAACTCCTTGTGTAGGGGTAGGCCACAAGTATAGAGCTGGCTGCATGGTCTCGAGGTATGGTGTCCGCCTCGAGTGCTGGAGGTCCCGGGTTCAAGCCCCGGTGATGCCGGGATTTTTTCTGGTGGACTTCTAGTAATAAATTTCCCCTGGTCTCTGGGTAGTGAGATCGGACGCCCGTGTGTATTGTTGCGCACGTAAAAAATATCCCTTGGCAGTTGGAAATCGAAAAAGAGTAGCCTAACGGCGCTTCTCTTCTTCTTCTTCTTCTTCTTCTTCAGCGTTCCGAGCCATTGAGGTTCTTTGCTGGAAATACAATCTGTCTCCATTCGTCTCTCTGGTGGACCTTCTCTTACCAGTCGTTGATTCCAAGTGCTTGTAGGTCTGTACATGTATTATCTCTCCACCGCCTTCTTGGTCTACCTCGGGGTCTACGGTCATTTATTTCCTGAGTGTAAGCGAGTTTTGTTTCCCTATTATCTTCCATTCTTTCTATATGCCCCAGCCATTGTAGTCTATTAGCCTTCATGATACCAGTGATTAGCGGGGACTTAAACAGATCATAAATGTCTTTGTTACTTCTTCTTTTCCACTCTCCACTTTGTGTATCCCTAATGGGTCCAAAGATGCGTCTTAAAATTTTGTTCTTAAAGGTTTGGAACAAGGCTTCGTCTCCTTTCGTTGTACTCCAGGTTTCAGAGCCATACAGCACAACTGGTCTGATCAGTGTTTTGTATATTGTGAAAATTTCGAGTTAAAAATCTACCCAAAGTATTTCATGATCCTCGGCGGTGCTACGGAGTTCGTGCACTAGGCTGAGTTTCTCCAGACTCAGGTTTGAGTTAGGAGGAGAACGGAGCACTTATGGGTTGCACCCGTGTGCCGTGATGTTGATCCATCTACTAAACTAAACTAAACTAAACTAATAGAGCTGGCTGCATGTCACCGTGTGCGCCCCTGGCGTGATTGTTTACTTGTACTTTTAATAACGACAAGAGGATCTAGTACATTGCACCGGGTTTTATCCAATATAACCTGTGTCTGCTGGGTGGTCTGCTAAAAGCGTCACACAAAGCACGAACTCCGTAGCTCAACCAACGACCTCCAGGATTTTCCGAGAATATTACACTCTTGAAGAGAACAATGTAGGCCCGTATCGAACCCACACCCTTTGGAGCGAGGTGCAGGTTGCGTGACCATTTCGCCACGGAGACTTCCCTTGTGTACTCCTAGGAAAGGGCGGACGGACAAACTGCTACTGTATCAATGTTGTTGAAACTCTTCGCTGGCTGTTGAAGATGGGAATGTCCTTATGAGAATGGAAGCTCTGGCTGTGATCCCAGCCGCCTGGTGGATGGAGGTAAGCAAAGCCAGACATGTTGTGTTGGTAACGGACTTGCAAATCTGATTCGGAAAGTGAACTCAGGAATGTTGCGAGTGGAGAGGTTAGCATATCTCAGCATTGACAGCACGGAGATTGTCTGTCCAGAGCATGCAGGTGTGCGGGGCCATGAACAGGCTGGTAGATTAGCTGCTGCCCCTCTGAGTGGAAGAGCTGCTTTATGATAAAGATGATGTGGCGAAGGCTCGATAGCATCAGGTGTAGAGTGCAGCTGAACAGTCCGAGTACAACTATCTGGAAAGACTGGCTCAGAAGGGTCTGGGCGATACTCAAAGTGTAGAGGAAAAGTCTGGCCAACTTTTAATCAAACATGCTACCGGAATAAGTAGCATGGGAACGCTTTGGTAGCTTTTGAAGAGAGGGACTGAGCATTATGGGGATGTCCCGATTGCAATATTGTCGAATTAAAAATTAAGTATTAAGCTAGGTTTTGTTTCCTACAATACCAATTGTTGGGTTTGTGGGGAGGGTGAGACTGGATGTGTAAAGGTGAGATAATCGGCTTCATTGCACCGTGTTTATTCCATATGGCTTGCGACTCTTTCCCTAAAACGGTCTGTCTAATGCGTTCACAGAGAATGACCTATGTGGCTCCAGCAACGACCCCTAAAGTCTCTTAGAAAATGTATCTGATTGCAGCCTGATTACGTGCCCGTCAGGACAATAAGCAGTCAAGCTGAAAAACAGCTGATGGCTGTTGAGATGTGGTTTCTGAGGAGAATTCAAAGAATACCATGGACAGACAGAAAAACCAATGAACAAGTCCTTCAAGAAACAAATGAAGATCGTAAACTGATTAGAGACATTAGACGTAGACAGTCAACAATTTTTGGGTATGTTATGAGAATAAATGAATTGAAGAACTTGGAGACAACTGGCAAGATCGAAGGGAAGAGACCAAGGGGAAGACCAAGAAGTAAATACTTGGATGGCTTGGCCGCATGGCATGGTCGAGACAGGAACACGGAGCTGATCCACGACTCTGGTGATCGAGTGAGATGGCAGAACATGACCGCCCACGCTTACCGGCATGGCACATGATGGATGGATGGACTTTCTGAATTTGCGCACCGGTGTCTTTATTTGCCGATAGCACACAATGGCACCACACATGTATAAATGACGTCATTGGGTGCTGAGATATTGTCCTCAGACATCATGAGAGGCCGGACAGCGGCTTTTCCCTGATCACAAACTCCCTCCAATTCACATCATAAACCAGGTAACCGATCACTAATTTTCATTATTTTTCATTGTACTTTCTTTCCTAGCTTCTTCATTCCTCTACTTCTTGTATTTCACGCCGAGTGGCGTTGGTGATCATGTCTATCCATAGCCTCTGTCCCTTGTATGTAAGTTGTATTGTTAGTAGTAGTAGTAGTCTCAGTCAGTACTTTCTGATACCGGCGTTTCTCCATACCATGGTATTAAACACACAGGGGGCTGCGTGGTCTCGAGGTATGGTGTCCGCCTCGAGTGCTGGAGGTCCCGGGTTCAGGCCCCGGTGAGGACCAGAATTTATTTAAAAAAACCACCGGGCTTTCCAGTAATTTTCCCTGGTCTCTGGGTAGTGAGATCGGACACCCGTGTGTATTGTTGCGCACGTAAAAAATCCCTTGGCAGCTGGAAATCGAAAAAGAGTAGCCTAACGGCGCTGCCCGGGCAAAATGTCGAGTTAAAAATCTACCCAAGTATTTCAGGATCCTCGGCGGTGCTACGGGGTTCGTGCCCTGAGCTGAGTTCCTCCAGACTCAGGTTTGAGTTAGGAGGAGAACGGAGAACTTATGGGTTGCACCCGTGTGCCGTGATGTTGATCCATAAAACTAAACTAAACTAAACTATGGTATTAAACTGTCCAACATCTTTTCTCTTGCTTTTCCTTTGCCTTTTCATCCTCCCCAAACTACCCCGATCTTCTTCTTAAAGAAAAACATGCGTGATGCCACTGAATTGAATGTACTCGTGGACCAGAATACACTGGTCACGGCTCGATGCCGTTATATTTACGGAATGATCAGTTGCATATCCCATGATGTGTGCCTGCGCTGTTTTAGAATGTTCTATCGGCTGAATAGTTCAGTTGTCCAGCGATTCTTTCTTTAAAACTAACAACAATACCCTCACAATGGAGGTACCTGCCATGGTAATGACTCTCTCAAACGCAAACATATACACATACTTGCATGGTACTTTTTCATTCATGACACATCCTCCATTGGTGCATTATCACTAAAACAACTGACCCCAAGACGCCCTATTCGCAGCTATCAGATGAAGCTCCGTCCATCCTCTTCAGACATTATTTATCTCTGTCTCTAAATCTCTTCTCAGCATGAAATAGATCTTTCTCTATTTTACGTTTTTGTTTGCACTGTGAATTCCAGAGCAAAGAATTTCAAGTTAAACTCTTCTCAGGTTTTCTCAGTGTATTTCTTGTGTACCGCCAGCGTCTTTCCACCACCACCTGATGAATGTGTTCACGAGCACATACTGACTCACTCCAACATTCGTTAAAGATGAAACCATTGGGATGCCGCGAGTGTGTCACTGCAGACATCTGGGATTAACGATGTTACAACCGAGTCTATGCCAGTACACGAGTGACCAATGACAAGCCAGGCAGAAGCTTTGACTGGTCCTGCGGCTCTTGTGGAGGGTTCATGAACGAAACAAACAAGCATCTCCACTTTCATGACATCTCTTGGTGCAGCTGCTGATGGCCATGCCGAGGTGAAACAACGGCTCTGCCCAGGATGAGAGCAACTTGGGTCAATCAAGGAGTTGCCTGACTGTAAATGTTACACCAGAAACCTCAACTAGTGACCGAAAACCTAACTGGTGTGATCCGACGTCACCCACTCCTAGACATTCTAAGGAGGTTAGCACCTATGGCCTTGTCCGCAGTGCAGTGAGGATATCTACTTTGATAATCTGATGCCTGAATATCGTATAACATAAGACAAGTATTGCCATATCCGATAAAATGCATAATTAATTACTAGAATACAAGAAATATTAACCCACTAATTACATATCTCAGACAGTTCAATGAGGCCGTGACAATTTAAAAAAAAAAAACATGTTAAAGATAGATCATCACCATGATAATGTGGCCTGCCAACTGGCGTAGAAGTTCCTAATCTCTAATAATCTCGTTCCTTGGTGTTCCTGAATCTCTACAACCCACGTTCCTTGGTGTTCCTGAATCTCTAATAATCTCGTCCCTTGGTGTTCCTGAATCTCTAATAATCTCGTTCCTTGGTGTTCCTGAATCTCTACAACCCACGTTCCTTGGTGTTCCTGAATCTCTAATAATCTCGTCCCTTGGTGTTCCTGAATCTCTAATAATCTCGTTCCTTGGTGTTCCTGAATCTCTAATAATCTCGTTCCTTGGTGTTCCTGAATCTCTACAACCCACGTTCCTTGGTGTTCCTGAATCTCTAATAATCTCGTTCCTTGGTGTTCCTGAATCTCTAATAATCTCGTCCCTTGGTGTTCCTGAATCTCTAATAATCTCGTCCCTTGGTGTTCCTGAATCTCTAATAATCTCGTTCCTTGGTGTTCCTGAATCTCTAATAATCTCGTCCCATGGTGTTCCTGAATCTCTACAACCCTCGTCCCTTGGTGTTCCTGAATCTCTACAAGCCTCGTTCCTTGGTGTTCCTGAATCTCTACAAGCCTCGCCCCTTGGTGTTCCTGAATCTCTAATAATCTCGTCCCTTGGTGTTCCTGAATCTCTAATAATCTCGTCCCTTGGTGTTCCTGAATCTCTACAACCCACGTCCCTTGGTGTTCCTGAATCTCTACAAGCCTCGTTCCTTGGTGTTCCTGAATCTCTACAAGCCTCGTTCCTTGTCATTCCTGAATCTCTACAAACCCCGTCCCTTGGCGTTCCTGAATCTCTACAAGCCTCGTTCCTTGTCATTCCTGAATCTCTACAAACCTCGTCCCTTGGTGTTCCTGAATCTCTACAAGCCTCGTTCCTTGTCATTCCTGAATCTCTACAAGCCTCGTTCCTTGTCATTCCTGAATCTCTACAAACCTCGTCCCTTGGTGTTCCTGAATCTCTACAAACCCCGTCCCTTGTCATTCCTGAATCTCTACAAACCCCGCCCCTTGGCGTTCCTGAATCTCTACAAACCCCGTCCCTTGTCATTCCTGAATCTCTACAAACCTCGTCCCTTGGTGTTCCTGAATCTCTACAAACCCCGTCCCTTGTCATTCCTGAATCTCTACAAACCCCGCCCCTTGGCGTTCCTGAATCTCTACAAACCCCGTCCATTGGTGTTCTTGAATCTCTACAAGCCTCATTCCTTGTCATTCCTGAATCTCTACAAACCCCGTCCATTGGTGTTCTTGAATCTCTACAACCTCCCTCCCTTGGTGTTCCTGAATCTCTACAAACCTCGTCCCTTGGTGTTCCTGAATCTCTACAAACCCCGTCCATTGGTGTTCTTGAATCTCTACAACCTCCCTCCCTTGGTGTTCCTGAATCTCTACAAACCTCGTCCCTTGGTGTTCCTGAATCTCTACAAACCCCGTCCCTTGTCATTCCTGAATCTCTACAAACGCCGCCCCTTGGCGTTCCTGAATCTCTACAAGTTTCGTCCCTTGGCGTTCCGGATCAAATCAGTGCCACAGTCCCAGACTATCCAGCATCAATTCACTCGGTCAGCCCCTGTTGCTTCTTCTGCTTATCTTCTCTGCAGTCACCATGTTTTCCAACCCCCCAACAACCACGCCCAGCCCTTGCTGAATACGTGACTAAGGAACATCTCACATCATATTCTAATATATGCATGGATTGCCCTACTTCCATTAGCTGTTATCAGGCAATTGTTATTAATTATTCAAGCAATACAAGACATTCGCACGTTCATCCCAGAAACCACAACTCCGTTGCCTCCACGTCTTCTTAATTTGTCCATGATTGACTGTCGTATAGTAGAACAGGTTCTACAAAACATTTTAGCACTCTCTTCTGACATTCAAAAGCAGTGACTTATTTCATAAGACACTTTGCATGTCCTCAAATGCAGCTTCAGCTTGGCGTACCACGCCCATACAACAGAAACATATGTCTAGAAATGTGGAAACAAGTCCAAGGATCAGATCACAGGAACACACATCCCAGCGTGGGCTAACTATTGTTATGTACATAAAATGCTAAAGCTAAACAATACTAAAATCACGAAGTCACTAGCCATGTAAAGCATGAACACAAATTGCAGGAAAATTATACATTACAAAGTCCAATACTACATGTCCTTATATGGAGAACAGCACAATAGGACAATTATAATCGTCCGAACGACAAGAATGAAATGAACACGTCAGTCCATAATCTGAAATACAAATACAGTTTTTTTAATGCCCTTTACAGAACGTTACAATCAACCCAACATTTATTGGCTATTTGTGATTTATGCATACGGCGTTGTGGTGAAGGGGTTATTTACGGAATTCGTAATCCCGCATACAACGTTCGAAACACAGCTGCTGGCGATTTGTAAACAGACCGACTTGCGTTGAATTTCATGCAATGGTATTAGTGCCGTCGTACAGCAAGCAACGGCAAACTTCTGAACGTAAACTTGCCAAGAAATCACAGTCAACAAATGTTGGGTTTGACTGCAACGTTCTGTAATAGTTAAGCAACT
The DNA here is from genome assembly GCA_963921405.1 of Cepaea hortensis. Classification (NCBI taxonomy): domain Eukaryota; kingdom Metazoa; phylum Mollusca; class Gastropoda; order Stylommatophora; family Helicidae; genus Cepaea; species Cepaea hortensis. The sequence goes on from OY992891.1 coordinate 95,562,454, forward strand.
GGCTTGTGATGTACTAGAAAAGTCGTTCAATTGGTTGCCATTGCTTTCTGCAGACAACGCCTCATACCACCGAAATCAACTCAAAGATGTCTGCTTGTAATGGCCTACGGCTGATGTAGAAGCCTCCACTCGGTGGACCCTGATATGTGAGACACAGTTTTATTTCCCCCTAAGCCACAACACCGGTTGAGTAGACATTCCCAACACATTAATGTTTGTTTCAAGTGTATTATTTGCCTTCAGCAGACATTCCCCTATACACACTGGAGATTGTTGCAAGTATATTATTTAGTTTAGTTTAGTCGATGGATCAACATCACGGCACACGGCTGCAACCCATAAGTGCTCCGTTCTTCCCCTAACTCAAACCTAAGTCTGGAGCAACTCAGCTCAGTGCACGAACTCCCTAGCACCGGTGAGGGTCCTGATATACTTTGGGTAGATTTTTAACTCGAAATTTTGCCCGGGCAGCGCCGTTAGACTACTCTTTTTCGATTTCCAATGCCAAGGTAGTTTTTACGTGCGTAACATTACACACGGGCGTCCGATCTCACTACTCAGGGACCAGGGGGAATTTTATTACTATCTAATCGCCGTGAGTAGATATTCCCCACACTTTAAAGTTTATATCAAGTGTACTATTTGCCGTGAGAAGACATTTCCCAGACATTAGACTTTGTTTCAAGTGTACTAGATTCTGTGAGCAGACATCCCCCCACACATTATAGTTTGTTTCAGGTGTATTATATGCCATGAACAGACATGTACCCACATATTAGAGTGTGTGTCATGTGCACTAGTTGGCGTGAGCAGACATTCAGACATTCCCCCAACCACTGGAGTTTGTTTCTAATGTACTCTTTGCCATGAGTAGACAGTCCCCACACATTAAAGTTTGTTTCAAGTGCAGTATTTGCCATGAGCAGACGTTCCTCCACACATTAGAATTTGTTTCAAGTGTTCTAGTTTCCGTGAGCAGACATTTCCCCACACATTAGAGGTTGTATCAAATGTACTATTTGCCGTGAGCAGACATTCCCACGCACATTAGTGTCTTTATTAAGTATACTAGTTGCCATGAGCAGACATTCCATCACATATTATCATTTATTTCGAACTAGCTGACCCGGCCCGGCGTTGCCAGGTACCTGGCGGGGAGCGTCTCATTGAATTTATATAAGTAGTCATTATACTGTACATTCAAATCCATTTCTCTAAGCGCACAGAGTACTTGTTCGGCCCCTGCCCCCGTTCTCGTTCCCGTGGCTCGTCTGTTTTTGATGCTTCCGTTCCCGTTCCCGTTGCTCGACTGTTTCTGATGCCCCCGTTCCCGTTTGTCACTTGTCGTCTCTGGGGGGACAGTAGAATCAACAAGAACACTTCAAAATTCCCTTTTTCCAGATTTGTGTCTATTGCCGGACCGATGTCTAAACACCCCCCTTCCAGTATTTTATTCGCTATCTCTCTATCTCTTACCCCAAGACCATACCCCTCTTCACTTTCCTCCAGAACATACCCACGCAACACTGTCCTCCAATAAATACTGAAATTATTTAATGAATAAAATGTGTCATGTGTGCGTATAGTGAAGATGTAAAGATGTCTGTGGTGTGTTCTATCTTGTAGGTGAGACAAGATTGACAGTCTAAGATCCACATCACAGTTCTCATCACGCATCGGCCATATATTATCACCACAGCACAGCACTGGAATACGCTCACCCAGTGTAGTGTCTCTCTGAATGATGTTGATGTCATCACAATATTTCCTTGAAAAACTTTTGAACGAAACAGTATGTTCACCCCTGCGTGTTTTTTGTAGGTAGAGTCTTTCAGTTTTATATATCCAATAAAATGAAAGTTATTATAGTCCAGGTAATGTCTACACATCCGATAAACGTGAATGTACTATCGTCTATGTATTAATGAACAACCAAAACACTGTCTATAGATATATCACCGACTCACGGTTGTCTGTTACTCAAAAGAACTGCTCAGGTAAACAGGGAAAATTTTCGTGATTTAGAATTGTCTTTCACTTTATATCCTTCTTAGAGCGACCATTATGGTTATCACTTCCTTGTTTGCTTGTAATTCTTTATTTAATGAGTCTCTCTTATATTGACTCCTTCTTTTATATTCAACTAGCTCATAACTTGTCTGACCTTATTGGCGACACAGGGATTAAACTTGTTGTCCGTTATCACTGCACCAGAGTATTTCCATTTTTTCTTCTTATCAGAGTTGGAGGTATTTTCACGGTCAAGTTGAACCTGTCGAATAGACAACGCTCTGTGATATCAACCTGACTCATACTCCGTATAAGTGAGTGTAGGCCTGATGCCGTACTCAGGTAGTTACCATCGTGATCCACATAGAACCACACTGGTATAAGACAGAATATTACATCACCTTACCTAAGACATGGTATGAGAAAGACAGACCATATGAAAGACACAGAAACTCCAGTAGACTCTCCTACAATAACCTACGTCAGTTGTCTTACCCTACCGAGTTAAACGATATCCTGCGTCATAGCTTACATTATACATCCGTCTACTTCTGCATACGCTCTATCATAATGTACACAACGCAATTACCTATGATCAATTCCTAATCTATATTCCTATAATCACCTTATAAATTATTGTGATCCTGAAGTGGAATACATATGCACATCCAGTACAAATGTCCGGCGCCTCTAAGCCTCCTAGGACATCGTAATTCCTTTTCGAATAAGGACCGAGAACAATTAAACACTTCCTCCTGGGTTAAACCTCGGTAGCACACTGAATTTAAACATATTTTCAGTGAACTTATAATTTGCCTGTAAGACGTCACTGGTTTTCCAGTCGACCAAGTAACCCCCTGCTCTTTTCTCATCTTTTGATCGTCATACAACAACATGCTGACAATCTTCTTTGATGTAGACAATTCTAGTTGAGATCGTTTCTTCCGTTGCTCCGTGAACTCCGTTCCCCGTCGTTCAAAGAGATACGAGCGTGTTTTGATCGCCGATCTTTGTTCTTTGATTTTAGGGTCAACAACCTTCAATCACCTCGCGACTGAGGCGATCTCTGTTTTGTTTTTATCGTAGGGTCGATAACCTTCCAGTATTCTGTGACACCGTTGCTCGTCTGTTTCTGATGCTCCCGTTCCCTTTCCCGCTGCTCGTCTGTTTCTGAAGCTCGTAATGAGCTTTCATGTAAAAATTAAAAATTGATTTTAAACTAACTAACTATTTCAGTTGGATCCGCAGGAGTGAGAACAATATCTGTACAAAATTTCATCTCAATTGGATCAACCGTTCGGGAAATCATAAGGGACAAACAAACAAACAAACAAACAAACACACATTATCTGTTATCATTGGCACCTTGCCGTCTTGACAGACGATAGTTTGTGCTCTAAATAGGCATAATAACTTTTAACTATGGCGGTAGCGAGTGTGACTGATAAGGCCAATTTGCGCTGTAAATGTCCGTTCACAGTGGGTGCATGTGAACACGTGGTCATTTCCACCATCATGCACCATCTTACGTCTCAAACGCTTGGTGTGTGACTTTTCTGCAATAATTTTCTCCTTTGACTTTATTCCATTTCTGATATTTGCCCTCCATGCAACACGTTCAGCGGCGACTTGCTCCCAATGTGCATTATCAATGCCTGTATCAATCATGTCCCGCTTACACACATCTTTGTATCGTAGTAGAGGCCGACCCTGAGATCTCTTACCCATCTGTAATTCACCAAAAAAGATATCCTTTGGTATTCTACCATCATCCATCCTCCTAAGATGTCCTATCCATCTAAGTCTACGAAGACTGAGCATGGAATAAACTGTCACACAACCTGATCTTTCCAATACTTCAGTATTTGTGATTTTGTCTTGCCACTTAATACCAAGAATTCTTCGCAGACACCGCATATGAAAGCTGTTTAAATTGTTCTCTTGGTGTGAGTAAGTTGTCCAGGTTTCACTGCCATAGAGAAGAGTACTAAGGACACAGGCTTGATAGACAAGGACTTTTGTTTTCGCAGTAAGCTTCCTGTTCTCCCAGACTCTTTTTCTTAACCTGTTCATTGTTGTTGCTGCCTTACCAATCCGGATGTTGATTTCCTGATCTAGGGATAATTTGCTATTTACCACTGATCCTAGATATGTAAAATGGTCTACTATCTCTAGTTCGGTGTCGTCAATAAAGATTGATGGTACCCCATGTGCACCTTGTGACATAATCTGTGTCTTCTTTTTGCTAATTGTTAAACCAAATTCAGAACAAGCATTGGAGAATGCAGATAGTAGACATTGCAATTCTTCCTCAGAGTGGGTCGTAACTGCAGCATCATCTGCAAAAAGCAACTCTCTGATCAGTACCCTCCTAATTTTGGTCTTAGCCTTCAATCTCTGAGCATTGTAGAGGCCGCCATCTGAGCGTGAGTGAATGTATATACCACCATCCTGATCACGAAATGCATATTTCAGTAGAAGTGAAAAGTATATTCCAAAGAGGGTGGGAGCTAGTACACAACCTTGCTTAACTCCACTCTTGATTTCAAATTCTTCAGAAGTTGCACCATCAAACTTGATTATACCCTTCATGCCTGTGTGGAACGATTCCACAATGGACAGAAGAGTTGGTGGGCAGCCAATCTTCTTTAGTGCCTTGAACAGACCCTCACGACTGACCAAATCAAATGCCTTTGTGAGGTCGATGAAGGCAATAAACAGTGGTTGATTCTGTTCACGGCATTTTTCTTGCATTTGTCGCAATGAGAATATCATATCAGTGGTAGACCGGTTCTGTCGAAAGCCACACTGTGATTCGGGGTAGACTTGATCTCCTAGGACTTGAAGTCTGCGCAGAACAATTCTGGCAAATACTTTTCCAACAATACACAGAAGTGAGATACCCCTATAGTTGTTACAGTCGCTCCGATCGCCCTTGTTCTTGTACAGCGTTATGATGTTTGAATCTTTGAAATCCTGTGGGACTTGTCCTTCACGCCAGCATAGCTCTATTAGCTGGTGGATCTGTAGAGTGAGTGTGTCTTGCCCACTCCTGATAACCTCTATTGGAATCCCATCCTTACCTGGAGCCTTGCCAGATGCAAGTTCATTTATAGCACACTTAACTTCTGTTATGGTGGGAAGTGTGTCCAGGTGGTCAAGAGTTGGTAGAGCCTCTATGGCGTTAAGGGCATCATCCGCTAGTTTGGTCTCACTTGAGTAAAGCTCCAAATAGTGCTCTACCCATCTGTCCATCTGCTGTTTCTTATCAGTGATGACTTCTCCAGTCAAGGTTTTCAGCGGTGCACTTCTTTTGATCACTGGACCACAGGCTTTCTTTATTCCTTCATACATGCTTCTTATGTCTCCCTTATCACTTGCGATTTGAATGGACTCACATAACTTGATCCAATAATCATTTGCACACTGCCTGGCAGCCTTTTGCACATCCTTCCTAGCTTGCCTTAGCTCACTCAGAGTGTTACGCGTTGGTCTTTCCTTGTTTCTTAAGAGAGCTTTCTTCTTCTTATCAATCAAGGGCTGCAGAGTCTCGCTGTTGGCCGCAAACCAGTCCTGCCTCTTATGATCCACAGTGCCGTAAACCCCTACGGCAGTTTTATAAAGAGTTTCCTTAATTTGACCCCACTTTTCATTTACTGTACAATTTTCTGGTGTATCAGTGAAAGCGTCTTCAAGTTGCTGTTGAAACTGAAAGCACTTTTCAGGATCATGAGTGTTAATAATATTAATCCTGGGGCTAGATTTGTGTTTAGCTGTGTAGATTCTCTTTGGTCTCAGTCTAACTCTTTATCTGTTATATATATATATATATATATATATATATATATATATATAGATGTACTAGTTGCCCCCGGCAGTCATTCCCCTACGCATTATAATTTGTTTAAAGTGTAATAGTTGCCTTGAGCAGACATTTCCCCGCACAAGAGAGTTTGTTTCAAGTATACTATTGGCCTGAGCAGACACTCCCCCACACATTAGAGTTTGTTTCATGTGTACTATTTTCCGTTAGCAGACATTCAACACACATTAGATTTTGTTTCAAATGTACTAGTGTGCCGTGAGGATACATTCCTCACATATAAGTGTTTGTTTCAAATGTACTAATCGCCATGATTAGACATTCCCCACACATTAGAGTTATTTTAAGTGTACTATGTTTGGTGAGCAGACATCCTCCACACATTGGAGTTTGTCTCAAATGTACTATTTGCTGTGATCAGACATCCTCCAAAACATTAACATTTGTTTCAAGTGTACTAGTTGCTGTGATTAGACCTTTCCCACACATTACAGTTTGCTTCATGTGTACAATGTGCCGTGAGCAGACAATACCCCACACATTAGAGTTTTTTTAAAATGTACTATTTGTCATGAGCCAACAAAATCCCACACATTAGAGTTTGTTTCAAGTGCATCATGTGACGTGAGTAGAAATGTCCCACACATTAGAGTTATTTTAGAGTGTACTAGTTGCCATGAATAAACATTTTCCCATAAATTAGAGTTTATTCCAAGTGTACAATTTGCGTTCTAAAACATGTGACAACAGGACAGATCACGAAGAAGAAAGGTATTGAAAACATGGTGTCAACGGGAAAGACCAATGAGAAGAGAGGTATACGAAAACATAGTAACAACATGAAAGATCGGTGGTTAAAGAAGCACATTCCAGGCGGAGAGAAATGTCTCTGCGTGGCCTGAGAAGATCACATTGTCATGATATTTTCATGAACCTCAGTGTCTCGGATAGTCGATTATCCAAAAAACATGTATAGTAGGAGAAGTTCACAGTCAAGATAAATGTATAGTAGGAGAAGTTCACTTCTTCTTCTTCTTCAGCGTTCCGAGCCATTGAGGTTCTTTGCTGCAAATACAATCCGTCTCCATTCGTCTCTCTGGTGGACCTTCTCTTGCCAGTCGTTGATTCCAAGTGCTTGCAGGTCTGTACATGTATTATCTCTCCACCGCCTTCTTGGTCTACCTCGGGGTCTACGGTCATTTATTTCCTGAGTGTAAGCGAGTTTTGTTTCCCTATTATCTTCCATTCTTTCTATATGCCCCAGCCATTGTAGTCTATTAGCCTTCATGATACCAGTGATTAGCGGGGACTTAAACAGATCATAAATGTCTTTGTTACTTCTTCTTTTCCACTCTCCACTTTGTGTATCCCTAATGGGTCCAAAGATGCGTCTTAAAATTTTGTTCTCAAAGGTTTGTAACAAGGCTTCGTCTCCTTTCGTTGTACTCCAGGTTTCAGAGCCATACAGCACAACTGGTCTGATCAGTGTATTGTATATTGTGATTTTGGTGTTACGAGATAGCGCCTTTGATTTTAGTAGATGTTGTAGTGCATAGTATATCTTATTTCCAGAGTTGATTCTAGTTTGTATTTCTTCCCTTATGATGTTGGAGCAGTTGAAGATCGTACCCAGGTATTTGTATGTTTCCGTTCTTTAAATGGTCATATTATCTATTTGTATGTGGCCAGAGTTTCTAGCCATTCCGTCTCTTGAAATTACCATATATTCTGTCTTATCTTGGTTGATAACCAGCCCCATCTGTTGGGCTTTTTCCTTCAAGTGAGTCAATATTTCCAATGTCTTTTGTTCACTTTGCCCTATAATATCTATATCATCTGCATAACCAAGCAGCTTGGATGTTCCTCCAATATCACATTCCTCCTTTACCTTCCTTACAACTTTCTCTAGAGCCAGATTGAAGAGTAGCGGCGATAGTGCATCACCCTGTTTCAAGCCAGATGTTATTTGGAAGGGGTCTGATTTCCTGCCTTTATATGTTACTATATTATAAGTATCTTCCATGCATAGTCTGGTCATGTTGATTAACTTCCTTGGTATTCCAAATTCCTGCATAGCATTCCATAGACTATTCCTATGGACACTATCATAAGCCTTTTTAAAATCCACAAAAATGTTATGGAGATCTCTTTTATATTCCCAATGTTTCTCGGCTATTTGTCGTAAGATAAATATCTGATCTATTGTTGATCTGTTTTGTCTAAACCCCGCCTGGTAGTCACCTAATATGTCTTCTGAATATGGTTTTAGTCTATTTAGTAATACTGCGGATAGTATCTTATAGCTTGTGGACAGTAGTGATATTCCTCTATAATTTCCACATTGGAACTTGTCTCCTTTCTTAAAGATAGGTATCAATAATGACTCTTTCCAGTCATGGGGTAATTCTTCTGTCCTCCAGATTTTTATTATTAGTTCGTATAGCTTTAGATGTAATGCATGGCCACCTGCCTTTATAAATTCAGTAGCAATTCCATCAGTCCCAGTTGCCTTATAGTTTTTAAGTCGTGTGATTACATATAGGATTTCTTCAAATGTAGGTTCTTCAATTTGTGGTTCGCATGTTAGAACCTCTTCCTGTGAGAAAATGTGAGGAGAAGTTCACAGTCAAGATAAATGTATAGTAGGAGAAGTTCACAATCAATATAAATGTATAGTAGGAGAAGTTCACGGTCAAGATAAATGTATAGTAGGAGAAGTTCACAGTCAAGATAAATGTATAGTAGGAGAAGTTCACAGTCAAGATAAATGTATAGTAGGAGAAGTTCACGGTCAAGATAAATGTATAGTAGGAGAAGTTCACAGTCAAGATAAATGTATAGTAGGAGAAGTTCACAGACAAGATAAATGTATAGTAGAATACGTTCACAGACAAGGTAAATGTATTGTACATTATGTTCACAGACAAGATAACTGTTTAGTAGAATAAGTTCACAGTCGAGGCACATGTATCTTCGTCTTGTGGAGGGTTCAATAGGCTTCGCACTGTTGTTTAACCTCTGTACGTAAGTCCCCATATGTGCATGAATGTAATCTAACTACAGATAACTTAATATTATCTTTCAGATCGCTTAATTTCTTAACCTAGATCTGGAGAAAGATAACCCATATTGATCCCTCGAAAAAACCGAATAGGATTCAAGCTCTTTAAGATTGTCTGGCCATCTTCAGCTATAGAAACATTTCGAAAGCCAGCTGAACCATCCAGGAGAGGAGTTCCCCCACAGTAAAGCCCACGACAACCCCCCACAACCTGCTCAATTCGACTCCGTGTGCAATAATTGTATCAGAGGATCCGTCTCTCCTCACACTCCACCCCGTGAAAAAGAACAGTACACAGAATATTTGCGGTCGCGGGCATCTTCACAAGGAGATGACGAAATGAGCTTCGTGGAGCCTGCAGACGTACCACCCAAACGTCGGGTGCAACCCAGACATCCGAAAGGGTCCTATAGCATAGATCCCATCACTCGGAGAAGGCTGTATGGGACCTCTGACAGTAGTGGATCGAAGCCCGAGAACCCTCCGTCGAGCTTCTTTGGAACAGACAGCATATATAATGTGACTTCAAGCAATTTTGACGAAGTCATAAAGAGCATGGAGAAAGCATTCGTTATGTTTTACGACCCCTTGAGTGCAAGTAGCGCTTGTGCTGGAGTAGAATTTGTCAAGGTAATGTATCACCCCAATCTTCCTCATTATCAAGGTCATCATCATCATCATCATCATCATCATCATCATCATCATCATCATCATCATCATCATCATCATCATCATCATCATCATCATCATACATGTACAGTGCAAAGGTGTCCTTCTTATAGTCTCGCAATATAAGAAAAGGGTACATACAATGCAATATATAAACTACAGACACTAATAGAAAGGTCAATAGAGACACAGAAAGTCATATATTTGTGCTTCATAGATTATACTAAGGCATTTGATCAAGTAAGACATAATGATCTTATTAAAATGTTTGAATATTGATAGGAACAATTTCAGAATAATAAAGAATATTTACTGCAACCAAGCAGCAGCAATTAAAATGGGAAATAAAGAGGGCAGTTACGAACAGATACAGCTAGGAGTACGACAAGGGTGTGTCTTGTCACCGGAACACTTCTCAATATATAGCGAAGTAAATAAAAAGAGGGATCAAAGAGAAGCCAGGAATACTAATCGGAGGCTGATATATAGACAATATACGCTGTATGGATGACACAGACAGGTCTCTCTGGCCAAGGTGTTGATGTCGCTGTTCGTAATCCCGTATATCCACGTACGAAATACAGCTGCGCGAGATGAGATCACGTCGCGTTGGTTTCGAAAGGTATGTGAGCCGGTCGTTTAGAAAGCAACAGCAAACTACTGAACGTAAAACTTGCCAAGACACCAACAGCAGCTGGAAAATGCTGGCGTTGGCTGCAATGTCCCGTAAATAGGAGGTGAAATTAAAAAAAAAAGGATGACACAGAAATGGTGGCACATAATGCAAAAGATCTGCAACGGTTATTGGACATTACAGTAACAGAGAGTGCAAAGAAAGGACTCTCCTTGGATATGAAAACAAAACAAAACAGAAACAATGGTGATATCAAAGAAAATGGTAACTTGAATAACGAAGACACAAACAATAGATTGCACGATTTATTGCCTGGCATATTTCGCTGCATCTCGTCAGGTACATACTGCAGAAATCACACAACTTACGTGAATTAACTAGATAAATCCTTCAAGTCGAAATATACACATATTCGCACAGTAATGTCAATTATCTACCACGGTAATTTTAAGCTGACTAACATGTCTTTCTGTTTACACAATTCTGGCTTGCGTTGATAGATCATAATTGCTTCTGCAAATTTTAACAAGCGAGTATTTTGTGTGTTAAACAACACGCGAAAGGCAGTGTTTCTGTCCACCATATGGCCACTGTCGACAATGTGCCTCCCGATTGAAGACGCCGGGAGCTTCCGGTGTGTCGGCCCCACGAGGCTAGCATCTCCTGTGTGTTGTATCTTGTTGACCCATTGAGGTATGTGTTCTGACACCCGTTTGTTAAGCTGTCTCTCAGTTCTACCAATGTAAACGGCCTGGCATCTACATGTGAATTGGTAAATACAATTGTTTGTGGCGTACAGAGGAACAGGCTCTTTGACTGCTGGTGTAGGAATCGGTACGGTTTTAAATCTAATGACTGGAGTTGCCGCACAGAATGTTCGGCCTACAGCTGTAGTAAGCCGGTCTTGTAGACGTTGCATTACGTCATCCCCTCGAAAGGTTAGCTGGATGAATACCTTGAGTTTAGGGACTGTAGTTACGTCTGCTTTGGGTTTGGGCTGTTGGCAGTGGCGCTTTATAAATCCTGTGGAGTACCCATTCAGGTTTAAGACATTTTTCAGAGTTTCAAATTCCTATGTCAGTGTGTCCTGTGTGCATATCTTTCTAGCACGGTCAAACAAGGTCCGTACTAAGCCCCGTTTGTACTGGACAGGTGTGAAGCTCTGAAAATTTAGGTATTGGCCAGTCCATGTTCCTTTGCGATACACCGATCTTTGAATTGTGCCGTCTGCTCTACGTCTCATTAGAATATCTAGGAACGGCAACGCTTCGTTGTGTTCGTGTTCCATAGATAGAGAGATGTTTTTATGCGTCTTGTTCATTGTGGCCTGAAACGATGTTGCTTGTAGCTCGTCTGTGGTGATAATTAGTATATCGTCCACATAACGACGGTAAAAGGCCAAGTTGTTGATGTCTGAGGATCTCTTTTCTTCTAAATGTGCCATGAAGATGTCCGCTAGAATAGGACCAAGAGGACTCCCCATGGCCACTCCGTCAATTTGGCGGTATGACTTAGTTAGAAAATTGAATTGTATGTTGGCGGTACAAAGTAGTAGTAGCCTCTCCAGAATAGGTGTTGGATAGTCAGCTTAAAATTACCGTGGTAGATAAGTTACATTACTGTGCGAATATGTGTATATTTCGACTTGAAGGATTTATCTAGTTAATTCACGTAAGTTGTGTGATTTCTGCAGTATGTACCTGACGAGATACAGCGAAATATGCCAGGCAATAAATCGTGCAATCTATTGTTTGTGTCTTCGTTATTCAAATTCACTACGGGAAAACATTGTTTTGAAAATGGTAACACCAAAATGTGACATAGAAATAGAAGAGAAAATTATTAACCAAGTGGATAATTTTAAATACCCAGAGACATTTATAAAATAAGGTTGAAGATGTACAACAGAGATTAAGAGCAGAATAGGTCACGCAAAAGCCGCATTTCAGAAAATAAAGGGTATCTTATGCAATAAGCCACTATCACTGAATGTAAGAAAGAGAGTGCTGAAATGCTATGTAGAACCAGTTTTGCCGTATGGCAGTGAATCTTGGAATGTAAATGAACAAATTAAAACGAAATTAGAAGCAACAGGGATGTGGTTCTTGAGACGAGTGTTGCGAATTCCTTGGATTGCCAGAGTAACTAGCAATGATTGCATGAAAGTAGCTAATGAAGCTAAAACAATATTTACAGCAATAAGAAAGAGACAAACAGCTTTCTTTGGACAAGTTCTAGAATGTGGCGAGATTCTTTATTTCCCATCTTGTCACAGATAATATTTAATTGAGGTTGAACGTTTCTTGTCAATAAAATTTCTTGTCTTTAAACATTTCGTAATCTCTTCCACTCGTATGATATTGCTCTATTTTAATACAACAAACTTGTATATATTGTTTTTTGTCCTTTCGTGTATTCTTTCTTATTTCTCGTGTTCAAGAATTATACTTCATCTTACTGTTTCGGTTTATCTTCCTTTCTCTTTCTGTTCCCTTCGTTGTTTTATTAATTCTAACGTGTCTGATGTAATCCATAGATTATTTTGCTTAGTCTTGGTCGGAATTAAATCTTTGGCTGCTGTTTCAAGATATCGCTAGCTTGTACTGCCAGTTTCGTCAAGTGTTATATTCTCCTGTATAGACATCAAGACCCCAAAACGATTCCTAATTTCTACGGTGTATGCATCTGGTATTTTTGTGAGATTAAAACGAAGTGGCCTTGGTCCTCCGGTATACTTTTTGAGTTTTACTTTCAGATCTGCTTCTAATAAATGATGATCTCTATCACAGTCTGCACTTCGTAGGGTTTTTGCCAATGTTTTGCTTGATCTCCATCTTCTTTGTATTAAAATATAATTTATCTTATTTTTGGTAGTACTGTCCGGGGACATCCATGTGTAGAGTCTTCTTGGATGTTGTTTAAAAAGTATGTTGGCTATTGTTAACTCATTGTCTGTGCAAAATTCATTTAATTTGTCACCTGTCTTATGTCTATTTCCCAATCCAAATTTCCCAAAATTTTCCCAAATGTGTCTCTCATTTTGAGCTCTTCCTGTACCTTCTTGTGCATTAAAATCTCTCAATATTATTATATCATTATGACAAGTCTTATTTAATGTGTCTTGCAGTGTGGTGTACAAACCTCCAATTTCGTCCTCCTCTGCTGTTGAAGTAGGTACATTTATCTGTATAAGAATGGTGTTTTTTGAACGGTCTTTAAGCCTGCCAGCGAGGATTATATTCTTAACTTGGTTTTATCCCATTAAAGCTATTGGAGTTATTTGGTGTCAGGTCTTAGTCAGATATGACTGAGCTACCGTATAACAGTAGACGGTACTACATGCTTTCTGTTAGCGCGGAACGTTGGGCGGCGCTTACCAAACCCGGCACCCCACATTGTGCCAACGGCTTCGGGCGGAAGAGCGCAATTGGGAGGGTACAAGCCTTACCCTGGTGCGAGGAAATGCAACCTAAAGACAAAATGTCATGGCAGGGCAGACCAGGCCCTAAGCCTTGGTTGGCGGCTGGTCTAGAATCGAAGCTCCGACAGGCGGACAGTTATAGCATTGCTTTGCTGATCCGGCAGCTTTCTGAAGCTTGTCTTGTTCCAGATGTAGAGGTGTTACCTTTCCTCTGGAGTGAACTAGGCAGGTCGAGAGAGGGATCATGCTGCATGGGCAACACATGATCTCTATATTTTAGCCCTAACTCTGTGCTATGGAGAGGCAATAACTCCATCCCTGGTCTTAACCGGTCTCGGAATCAAAGCGAGAGGCAACTGTTACGGATTATAAGTCCCTGTCAATTTGGGTAGACATGGGGCGCCACGCGTTGCCTCTGACGGTGGCAGACACCTACAGGTGTCACTGATCAGCTACCGCCCGCCTCAAGCTGGGCAGCCCCCGGCCAATTGGGTGCTGATCCGCCACAGCCTGCCAGCTTCAATGGCTTGGGGCTAGGACAAAATCTAAATCGCAGGCTATAAAACCAATGCACCAGGTACTAATAAAAAGTAAAATAGAAACCTCAAGCTACGGCTTGCAACCTGGAACGTGAGAACAATGTGTCCAGGATTTTCCACTGACTTGACCAATATTAACGATGTGAAAACGGCTGTGATTGATGCCGAACTCAATCGTCTTAACATTGATATTGCTGGTCTGCAGGAGACTCGCCTCGCTGAGGAAGGGTCACTCAGTGAAAACAATTATACCTTTTTTTGGAAGGGTAGAGGGCAGGCATAAAAAAGGCAACACGGTGTGGGCTTTGCAGTGAAGAATTCGCTACTGGGAATGATTGAATTTCCAGCAGGAGGAAATGAAAGACTATTATCCTTGCGCTTGGCAACCTCTTGTGGTTTTGCCACCATTATTACTGCATATGCACCGACACTCGAATCCTCTTATGATGTGAAGGATTCGTTCTATGAGGAGCTAGACACCGTGGTCAAGGCAGTTCCTAAATCTGACTACATTTACATGCTCGGTAATTTCAATGTTCGTATGGGCAAGGACTCGAGTTCATGGCCAGTGTGCCTTTGAAAATACAACATCGGTCGCATGAATGAAAATGGGCAAAGGCTGCTGGAGCATTGCACCAGAAATGACCTATGTATTACAAACTCCTTTTTTAAAACAAAAGAGCTGCACAAGGTCACATGGAAACACCGAATATCCGGCCATTGGCACCAGCTGGAATTTATCATCACACGGAGACAACATCTGAACCATATATAATTGACTCGAAGTTACCACAGTGCTGACTGTGATACGGATCATTCTTTGGTTGTTGCAAGGGTTAGACTGAGACCAAAGAGAATCTACACAGCTAAACACAAATCTAGCCCCAGGATTAATATTATTAACACCCACGATCCTGAAAAGTGCTTTCAGTTTCAACAGCAACTTGAAGACGCTTTCACTGATACACCAGAAAATGTTACAGTAAATGAAAAGTGGGGTCAACATAAGGAAACTCTTTATAAAACTGCCGTAGGGGTTTACGGCACTGTGGATCATAAGAGGCAGGACTGGTTTGCGGCAAACAGCGAGACTCTGCAGCCCTTGATTGATAAGAAGAAGATAGCTCTCTTAAGAAACAAGGAAAGACCAACGCGTAACACTCTGAACGAGCTAAAGCAAGCTAGGAAGGATGTGCAAAAGGCTGCCATGCAGTGTGCAAATGATTATTGGATCAAGTTATGTGAGTCCATTCAAATCGCAAGTGAAAAAGGAAACATCAGAAGCATGTATAAAGGAATAAAGAAAGCCTGTGGTCCAATGATCAAAAGGAGTGCACCATTGAAAACCTTGACTGGAGAAATCATAACTGATAAGAAACAGCAAGTGGACAGATGGGTAGAACACTATTTGGAGCTTTACTCAAGTGAGACCAAACTAGCGGATAATGCCCTCAACGCCATAGAGGCTCTACCAACTCTTGACCACCTGGACACACTTCCCACTATAACAGAATTTAAGTGTGCTATAAATGAACTTACATCTGGCAAGGCTCCAGGTAAAGATGGGATTCCAATAGAGGTTATCAGGTGTGGGCAAGACACACTAACTCTACAGATCCACCAGCTAATAGAGCTATGCTGGCGAGAAGGGCAAGTCCCACAGGATTTCAAAGATTCAAGCATCATAATACTGTACAAGAACAAGGGCGATCTGAGCGACTGCAACAACTATAGGTGTATCTCACTTCTGTGTATTGTTGGGAAAGTATTTGCCAGAATTGTTTTGCGCAGACTTCAAGTCCTAGGAGATCAAGTCTACCCCGAATCACAGTGTGGCTTTCGACAGAACCGGTCTACCATTGATATGATATTCTCATTGCGACAAATACAAGAAAAATGCCGTGATTAGAATCAACCACTATTTATTGCCTTCATCGACCTCACAAAGGCATTTGATTTGGTCAGTCGTGAGGATCTGTTCAAGGCACTAAAGAAGATTGGCTGCCCACCAACTATTCTGTCCACTGTGGAATCGTTCCACACAGACATGAAGTGTATAATCAAGTTTGATGGTGCAACTTCTGAAGAGTTTGAAATCAAGAGTGGAGTTAAGCAAGGTTGTGTACTAGCTCCCACCCTCTTTGGAATATACTTTTCACTTCTACTGAAATATGCCTTTTGTGATCAGGATGGTGGTTTATACATTCACTCACGCTCAGATGGCGGCCTCTACAATGCTCAGAGATTGAAGGCCAAGACCAAAATTAGGAGGGTACTGATCAGAGAGTTGCTTTTTGCAGATGTGATGCTGCAGTTACGACCCACTCTGAGGAAGAATGCCAATGTCTACTATCTTCATTCCCCAATGCTTGTTCTGAATTTGGTTTAACAATTAACAAAAAGAAGACACAGATTATGTCACAAGGTGGACATGGGGTACCATCATTCTTTATTGACGACGCCGAACAAGAGATGGTACATCATTTTACATATCTAGGATCAGTGGTAAATAGCAAATTATCCCTAGATCAGGAAATCATCGGGACGCAGAGGTGTTTCCAAGGCACCAGGGCCGGGTTATATACTGGCCAAGACCTATTGACGCGTCCTCGTCGAGCGTCCTGGGCAACAGGTCCCTTCGGGGTCCTGGCTAAAGTCAGTAGGATCGCCGATTCCTCCGAAGTCGGAGAGTGTCTGCCTGTACGGCGAGGAACCACCAGTCTGCATACCAATAAGCCATACATGGGACAACGGATACTCACGCAAAACTCAGGTCCTGTATGAAATCACACTGATGTTGGACAACAGGATGCCTTCATCCGACATACAGGACTTCGCGTTGGAGCTCAAGCCAACGAACACAAGCAAGCAAGCAAGCAAGGAAATCAACATCCGGATTGGTAAGGCAGCAACAACAATGAACAGGTTAAGAAAAAGAGTATGGGAGAACAGGAAGCTTACTTGCCAAAACAAAGGTCCTTGTCTATCAAGCCTGTGTCCTTAGTACTCTTCTTTATGGCAGTGAAACCTGGACAACTTACTCACACCAAAAGAAACGTTTAAACAGCTTTCATATGCGATGTCTGCGAAGAATACTTGGTATTAAGTGGCAAGACAAAATCACAAATACTGAAGTATTGGAAAGATCAGGTTGTGTGACGGTTTGTTCCATGCTCAGTCTTCGTAGACTTAGATGGATAGGACATCTTAGGAGGACGGATGGTGGTAGAATACCAAAGGACATCTTTTTTGGTGAATTACAGATGGGTAAGAGATCTCATGGTCGGCCTCTACTACGATACAAAGATGTGTGTAAGCAGGACATGATTGATACAGGCATTGATAATGCCCAGTGCGAGCAAGTCGCCGCTGAACGTGTTGCATGGAGGGCAAACATCAGAAATGGAATAAAGACAAAGGAGAAAATTATTGCAGATATGTCACACACCGTGCGTGTGAGACGTAAGATGGTGCATGATGGTGGAAATGACCACGTGCTCACATGCACCCACTGTGAACGAACATTTACAGCACGAATTGGCCTAATCAGTCACATTCACTACCGCCATAAGTAAAAGTTATTATGCCTTTTTAAAGAACATTTTTGTGGATTTTAAAATGTTTTATGATAGTGTCCATAGGAGTAGTCTATGGAATGCTATGCGGGAATTTGGAATATCAAGGAAGTTAATAAACATGATCAGACTATGCATGGACGATACTTATAATATAGTAACATATAAAGGCAGGAAATCAGACCCTTTCCAAATAACATCTGGCTTGAAACAGGGTGATGCACTAACGCCGATACTCTTCAATCTGGCTCTAGAGAAAGTTGAAAGGGGGGTAAAGGAGGAATGTGATATTGGAGGAACATCCAAGCTGTTTGGTTATGCAGATGATATAGATATTATAGGGGAATATGAACACAAGGCATTGGAAATATTGACTCACTTAAAGGAAAAAGCCCAACAGATGGGCCTGGTTATCAACCAAGATAAGACATAATATATGGTAATTTCAAGAGAAGGAATGGCTAAAAACTCTGGCCACATACAAATAGATAAAATGACCATTAAAAGAACGGAAACATACAAATACCTGGGTACAATCTTCAACTGCTCCAACATCATAAGGTAAACAATACAAACTAGAAACAATTCTGGAAATAAGACATACTACAAAATCTACTAAAATCAAATGCACTATCTCGTAACACCAAGATCACAATATACAAAACACTGATCAGACCAGTTGTGCTGTATGGCTCTGAAACCTGGAGTACAACGAAAGGAGACGAAGCCTTGTTACAAATCTTTGAGAACAAAATTTTAAGACGCATCTTTGGACCCATTAGGGATACACAAAGTGGAGAGTGGAAAAGAAGAAGTAACAAAGACATTTATGATCTGCTTAAGTCCCCGCTAATCACTGGTATCATGAAGGCTAATAGACTACAATGGCTGGGGCATATAGGAAGAATGGAAGACAATAGGGAAACAAAACTCTCTTACACTCAGGAAATAAATGACCGTAGACCCCGAGGTAGACCATGAAGACGGTTGAGAAATAATACATATACAGACGAGTATATCCTTATAAGTATTTAAGATGTAATATAAGATTAAATTAAGATGTGGATATACAGACTAATATGTCGTATTTCATGGAAACAACAACAATCAAATGTAGAGGTTCTAGATAAACTGGGAATGAAGAGAGCGTTGATGGGGGGGGGGGGGAAAAAAAGAGGAGGCAAGTGAAATAGTTCGGCCACGGTAAAAGACATGATACTCTTATAAAAACCATACTGGAAGGCAAGGTTGAGGGCAAGCGAGCAAGATGTAGACAACGATACAAGTGGGAAGATAACATCCATGGCTTTTAGGCACAAAAGTGAGGTTTTCTATGTTATTATGTGTGGGGTTACATAGTTCTTGAAAGTATTCTGCGCACCTTGCTAGTCTTTGTTGTGGATTAAATATTGGTATACCTCTGTTGCTGTTTATGATGGAGGTTGGGTTGTAGCGTGCATCTCTGTTTCTCATTGTATTGACACGTTTATAAAATTCTCTTGGGTAGTCTTTGCTAAGGGTCGCCATCTGTTCACCGTAGATTCTCCAGGATTCATCTTTAGATGCTCTAATTGTTTGTTTGGCATTTCATCGTGC
Source organism: Cepaea hortensis (assembly GCA_963921405.1). Taxonomy (NCBI): domain Eukaryota; kingdom Metazoa; phylum Mollusca; class Gastropoda; order Stylommatophora; family Helicidae; genus Cepaea; species Cepaea hortensis. Next base: position 95,581,782 of record OY992891.1, read on the forward strand.
TATTCTATAAGTAACATAGGCTTTTTCAGATTTAGTTGTCATTTATTTGTGAATACGCTATCTGTAACCAAGCTGTTTTTAATCTTTTGTCCTGCTCTACTTTCTTTGATCCACATTTATTTTCCAGTGTGTCGAGCATGGCAGCCTTGAAAATTGTCCATTCCTTATCTACGCTTGAGTAGTCATCACAGATGAACTTATGCAGTTTTTTTTTTAATTTCTTGATGGAATTCGTCCTCAACCGTATTTTCCTGAAGCCTCCTATAATTGATGGCATGTGTTGTTAACTTTTTGTTTCTTATTTTCCTGTATGTTAAAATAAGTTTTTTTTATTATGACTGGTTTATGATAAGTATCAACATATGTATTTGGGAGTGCTCTTGAAGCCAATAGTAGTCTTCTGTCTGACTTCCTAATTAGAATAAAGTCAATTTGAGATTCTTGATCTATGGCATTCCATGTATACCAGGTTTTGGTGTGGCTACGACGATGTTGGTATAAAACGATTTGCTATTTTTAGTCCGTTTCGGAGCAAATGTTGAATAGGTGTTGAGTAGTAGCATATGTTGAATAGGTGTTGAGTAGGTATTCGGAGCATGTGTTGAGTAGGTGTTGAGTATGTGTTGACCATTGAGTAGGTGTTGACCATTATATTATTATTTATAAACATATTAGTCGTTAGTTGTAAATATTTCAAATGATTCTATGTATTAAACACTCGAGATTTGAGATGGCATTCTGCAACGACGGTTGCATCTGTAACTGTTTCATGCTGTGTTTTGCCAGGCAGCAGAGATGCCGCACCCCTCCAACCATGCCTACGCTGCCGTCGACTGCGCCCAAGAGCAGGAACTCTGCGCCCGCGAGGAAGCCACCAGACTGCCCATTTTTAAGCTCTACTCCAACGGCTTATATCTAACCACGATCAGAAATGCGAAGATCTGCGCCGACAAGATGCAAATGATGATGAAGACGACTCAGGTACTCACCCCGCCGAGAAGAAACGTGGCGCCCTTGTTACAGAGAAGATGATTGCTTGTCGCTCAGTATAACGTCGCCATTGTATGCTGCCTGGTGTTGTAATAAACGACACGCAATACATAAGCCACGCGCAGTGATCTCTGTTTCTGAAAATATCATCCATCACGGGCAAGGTAGCTCATCGTGTATTAAGGAGCCAAGAATCACACAATATATCCCCTTCTGTATTAAGAAGCCAAGAATCACACAATATATCCCCTTCTGAATTAAGGAGCCAAGAATCGCACAATATATCCTGTTCTGTATTAAGGAGCCACGAATTACACAATATATCCCCTTCTGTATTAAGAAGCCAAGAATCACACAATGTATCCCCTTCTGTATTAAGGAGCCAAGAATCGCACACTATACCCGGTTCTGAATTAAGAAACTAAGAATCACGCAATGTATCCCATTGTGTATTATGGAGCCAAGAATCAGTCAATAAATCCTATTCTGTTTTAAGGAGCCAAGAATTACACAATATATCCCATTCGATGTTGAGAAACCACGAATCAGACAATATATCCTGTTCTGTACTAGACAGTATATCCTGTTCTGTATTAGACAGTATATCCTGTTGTGTATTAAACAAACAAACAACAACACCTAGAAATCAGAGATCACAGCACATCCTGTATTCAGAAACCAAGAAGAAGACAATTGGTCACATCCTGTATTCAGAAACCAAGAAGAAGACAATTGGTCACATCCTGTATTCAGAAACCAAGAAGAAGACAATAGCTCACATCCTGTATTCAGAAACTAAGGATCAGACAATAGCTCACATCCTGTATTCAGAAACCAAGAAGCAGAAAATAGACCAAACTTTGAACTTTAGATTGTCCCAAGGACTCTCGAGTTGCATGTCGTGAAACGCAGCAAGCACATAAGCACTCATACTTCACTATGCAGTGTAGTCTCTCTAGGCATTGCTGGCAATACAACATCTCCAGTTAATGCCAAACTGAGTCATTGTTGCACATTCTACTACACCGTCCCCCGGAACACATCGTGATGCTGTCTGTCCATTCATACATTCAAATAAAGTGACTAAACTTGTTTAGTTCAACCGCTGCGTTATAGAATTATTGTGAGATAGGTTTGACAATTTGTCTCAAATGTGTACTAGGATATTTCCTGGCAAATGGAGGCGATTAACGTTATATTGATGACATAACGCCTTGTGTGCGGGTTGGCCTCAAGTATAGAGCTGACTGCATGTCACCGCGTGCGCCCATGGCGTGATTGTTTACTTTACTTGTACTTTTTAAAAAGACAAGAAGGCCGACTTCATTGCACCGGGTTTTATCCAATATGGCCCGGCCTGTTTCTGCTGGGCGACCTGCTAGAAGCCTCACACAAAGCACGAACTCCGTAGCTCCACCAACGACCTCCAGGAGTTTCCGAGAAAATTTCACTCTTGAAGAGAACAATGTAGGCAGGAATCGAACCCACAACCTTCGGAGCGAGGTGCATGCGGCGTGACTATTACGCCACAGAGACTTCCTTTGTGTGCTACAAGGATAGGTCGGACGGACACATAATCAGCGCAATAGTGTTTAACTCTTCGCTGGCCGTTGAATATGAGGGCGGAGCACTATGGGAATGTCCTTATGAGAATGGAAGCTGCGCCTGTGATTCCAGGCGTCTGGTGGCTGGAGGGAAGCACAGTCAGACATGTTGTGTTGGTAACGGACTCGCAAGTCTGATTCAGACAGTGAACCCGGGAATGTTGCGAGTGGAGAGGTTAGCACAGAGATTGTCTGCCCAGAGCATGCAGGTGTGCGGGGCCATGAACAGGCTGGTAGATTAGCTGCTACGACCCCTCCGCAGAGCTACTTTATGATCAAGGTGATGTGGTGAATGCCCTCTGGGATAGCGTCGAGAGTGCAGCCGAACAGTACCCCTATCTGGAAAGATTGGCTCAGAAGGAACATAGTAGAGGGTTTGGGCCATACTCAAAGTGTGGAGAGAAAGTCTAGCGGAATTTTAATCCAACTTGCTACCGTAATAAGTATCATGGGAACTCTTTGGTAGCTTTTGAGGAGACATTATGGCAATGTCCAGAGTGTAATGTGAAATGAAAAAAAAAATTATTATTAAGCAAGATTGTGTTTCCTACAATAACAATTGTTGTATTGGGGGGGGGGGGGGGGGGATTGGGTGTTTAACGGAGAGAGAATCGACTTCAGTGTACCGGGTATATCCTATATGGCTCGGTCTCGTTCCCCAAAATGGTCTGCTGAAAGCGTTCCACAGAGAAAAATTTCCGTAGCTCAAGCGACTGACCTTTTCTCGGAGAACCGAGTGTAGGTTAGATACCCTTCTCACTCCCTGCCGCACCATTCTCCCCAGGCAATGATGTTAGGTCTGTTCTTCCACGCTAAACACACGATCTCAAAGGTCTCTGACCATATCTGTCTCATGTTGCAAGAGTACGTACCCAGGGGTGCGTATCCAGACAATGTATGCGCTGGATGGGTCGGTTTTGAGAGGTAGGAGAAGTGCCTGGTTTTCTTTTTAGCAAAAGCTAATGGTCGACGTTTGGTGCAGGAGAGCCTGGCATATGATACCACAACATCTAGCTTAAGAATGGAGGTGGAGGTGGCCAGTGCAGCTTTCCGCTGGATCGAGAATACGATACACACACACACACACACACACACACACACACATCGTGATTGTAACTGACTCAGAAAGCATGCTGAGGAGGGTGAGGACAGGCAGCCTTCGTGCAGAGTGGCTTGCTTCGCTTCGGAGGTCACGGGTGGCAAGCATCGCATGGATCTTTTCTCTGGGGCATGCCGGTGTCCTGGGGAATGAACAGGCGGACAGATTGGCTGGCTCTGCAAAAATTGGTGGAGTATTGATGCATGACAAGGCAGACGTAGTTGCGGCCTTGTGGGAGCACGTGTACACTTCGGAGGAGCAAATGGATCACCATGGTCTGGCAAGAATGAGACAGCGTGGAGTGACGAGGGGATCTGGCCGACGCTCGACGCTCAGAGGAAAGGCGAGACGGACATATAATCATATTGCTACTGGTACTATTGGTGCTGGAACTCTTCGCTGGCTGCTGAGGATGGGGACGGAGCGCTTATGGGAATGCCCCGAATACTGTGAAATCGGTTCCTAAATCAACCAATCAATCAATCAATCAAGCAATCAATCGATCGATCGATTGATCGATCGATCAATCGATCAATCAATAAATCAATCAATCAAACAATGTATGCGCCTACTCTATTCCCATCACAACAGCATGCCCTGGGAAAAGATCAAACAGATGCTCCCTAGATCACAATATTTCTTATGGGAATGCACCGAATACCGTGAAATCGGTTCCTAAATCAATCAATCAATCAATCAATCAATCAATAAATCAAACAATGTATGCGCCTACTCTATTCCCAACACAACAGCATTCACTCTAGCAAACACTGTGAATTTACTCTGTTCAATAATGTTCGTTGATCAGAGAATCTTTCAAATCACTTAAATGTCACCTAGGAAAATTTAACTGTTTATAAGTCACTGGTTATAAGATTTTCCCCATCTTAAAAAAAAAAACAACCTATTAATGTTCTATGTATATATATATATATATATATATATATATATATATATATATATATATATATATATATATATATATATATATATATCCAGAAATATTTTTACAGAACTGAAGTCAATGAAACGAGGGCACCAACAAAACACATATGGTTTAAAAGACAAAAATGGGAATATGATAAATACCAATGAGGAAATGTGCAACACATGGAAAGAATATTTTATTGAATTACTAAATTGTGAAGCTCCAAGTAACACTTTCCCACAGGAAGAGGTTCTAACATGCGAACCACAAATTGAAGAACCTACATTTGAAGAAATCCTATATGTAATCACACGACTTAAAAACAATAAGGCAACTGGGACTGATGGAATTGCTGCTGAATTTATAAAGGCAGGTGGCCATGCATTACATCTAAAGCTATACGAACTAATAATAAAAATCTGGAGGACAGAAGAATTACCCCATGACTGGAAAGAGTCATTATTGATACCTATCTTTAAGAAAGGAGACAAGTTCCAATGTGGAGATTATAGAGGAATATCACTACTGTCCACAAGCTATAAGATACTATCCGCAGTATTACTAAATAGACTAAAACCATATTCAGAAGACATATTAGGTGACTACCAGGCGGGTTTTAGACAAAACAGATCAACAATAGATCAGATATTTATCTTACGACAAATAGCCGAGAAACATTGGGAATATAAAAGAGATCTCCATAACATTTTTGTGGATTTTAAAAAGGCTTATGATAGTGTCCATAGGAATAGTCTATGGAATGCTATGCAGGAATTTGGAATACCAAGGAAGTTAATCAACATGACCAAACTATGCATGGAAGATACTTATAATATAGTAGCATATAAAGGCAGGAAATCAGACCCCTTCCAAATAACATCTGGCTTGAAACAGGGTGATACACTATCGCCGCTACTCTTCAATCTGGCTCTAGAGAAAGTTGTAAGGAAGGTAAAGGAGGAATGTGATATTGGAGGAACATCCAAGCTGCTTGGTTATGCAGATGATATAGATTTTATAGGGCAAAGTGAACAAAAGACATTGGAAATATTGACTCACTTAAAGGAAAAAGCCCAACAGATGGGGCTGGTTATCAACCAAGATAAGACAGAATATATGGTAATTTCAAGAGACGGAATGGCTAAAAACTCTGGCCACATACAAATAGATAATATGACCATTAAAAGAACGGAAACATACAAATACCTGGGTACAATCTTCAACTGCTCCAACATCATAAGGGAAGAAATACAAACTAGAATCAACTCTGGAAATAAGATATACTATGCACTACAACATCTACTAAAATCAAAGGCGCTATCTCGTAACACCAAAATCACAATATACAAAACACTGATCAGACCAGTTGTGCTGTATGGCTCTGAAACCTGGAGTACAACAAAAGGAGACGAAGCCTTGTTACAAACCTTTGAGAACAAAACAAAATTTTAAGACGCATCTTTGGACCCATTAGGGATTCACAAAGTGGAGAGTGGAAAAGAAGAAGTAACAAAGACATTTATGATTTGTTTAAGTCCCCGCTAATCACTGGTATCATGAAGGCTAATAGACTACAATGGCTGGGGCATAAAGAAAGAATGGAAGATAATAGGGAAACAAAACTCGCTTACACTCAGGAAATAAATGACCGTAGACCCCGAGGTAGATCAAGAAGGCGGTGGAGAGATAATACATGTACAGACCTACAAGCACTTGGAATCAACGACTGGCAAGAGAAGGTCCACCAGAGAGACGAATGGAGACAGATTGTATTTGCAGCAAAGAACCTCAATGGCTCGGAACGCTGAAGAAGACACACACACACACACACACACACACACACACATATATATATATATATATATATATATATATATATATATATATATATATATATATATATATATATTGGTGTCCTTGGTATATGTGTTATTTATAGTGTTCTGAATCTTCGGTGATGTAGCTTATCACTCAAGAAAAAACGCACACATATTCCTCAAGTCCTGCTCAGCAGAAGCCAGGTTTCTGCAGACCAACTAGGTTATGTGCCCAGTGTACAAGCCTCTCAGTAACCTCTGTCTTCAATCCGTGAGCCATCACTTTCTTTAACGTTGATACTAACTTCTTGGTAGTATATCGTAGCATCATCAAGTGGAACCTGTTGAATAGAGAATCCCATGGTGAGAGCAACTCAATTCTGACCTTAATTAGGTGAGTGTAGGCCGATAGCAGCACTCAGATTTATAACAGAGAACCGAACTCTGTTATACGGCCAAATAGCTCAACACATTGGTCTGAGACATGGGAACACAAGGGAAGATTAAAGGAATCGGGTAGAAACCCAGCAGCTGCCCTACTGGAAGATCCGACCATTTCACATTCCCTTCATCCTTCCCAACCATCCCCAATCTCTCTAAATATTATCCCACTACATTGTCCTTAACTCCCTGAGTTAAATGATATATCACACAAGCTAGTTAAAGCCACACAATAGGCTACTAGTGCCGACGCTCCTATAATACTTTCTATCACCGCACTTATAGAACATTCTATCACCGCACCTATAATACATTATATCACCGCACAGTACTTTACTCTATTCCTAATCATACTCTAAGTTATGTATGATTAATAGAATACCATATGGCTATTCCGGTTGAAGATTGAGACTATGCAATCACAGAGTGGATCTATGTCCGCCGATAAATATCAACACTTTGACACTATAGTCTCTTTCTATAACACAACTCGGAATACTGCGCCGATCCTTAGCACTTCATACTTTTGGTCGACTAACTCGAACTTGTTTACCGCAACTGGTTTTAATTCGGGGCTTGAGTGACGTCACCAAAAAGTCTAGACGCTGATCAGTCCAGAGTCTGGCTTTCTCTCCCTGTTTTAGACTGACTGGAATCAACCGGCCGTCTAGTTTGCTTTCATCTGGGAATCTTTTGTCTCGTACAACAAAGGTCCCGTCTGCCGGTGAACCATGGGATTTTTCCCCACATCACAGAATCCATCCAACGTCTGTCCAGACATTCCGTCTACGACTTCAAAGGCTGACTACCGCCTTGCAGACGGATGGCGCTATTGTCCCGTCTCGCGCAACAATGTGTTAATAAAATGCCGACTGTGTGTAGACATTTGACGCGCCGTATTTTGTTCCACAGTCCCCTACTCATCAAAGGATTGCCTGTTTTTGTAGACGAATGTCGGTTTTTTTTGTCATCGATCGAAACTATTAAGTTTTTCCGTGACACAAACACACTATCGGTTTGTCCTTTGTTCATCCCAGGATAGAGAACACATATGATCATCATCATTAGCATGCATCATGTCGATTTGGAGGGATATGATTCCCTAATTCACACGGTTACCGGAGACTTGGCTGAAGTCTGTTCTTGTCCTGATTACTTGATGTGTCCAAGCCAGCCTGTTGTTTACTTCATTGTCTTCCCCTGTATCTCCCCCCCCCCCCTTCCCTATCTTCCCTATCAAATGTAAACCTCTGACAGACTGTTATTTAGACCGTGAAGACACAAGAATGAGACAATGTCTTTACACTGAAAACATCCAATGCGAAATGCGGTTTCAGAGTAAAATGCAAAAGATAAAACAGAAGAACCAATCAGCAAGTCTTACAAGAAGCAAATAAAAGCCGAAAACTGATTAGAAAAATTAGATGTAGACAGTTAAGATGCTTTTAGAAATTTGAGAACTTGGTGACAGCTGGCAAGATTGAGGGGACAAGAACAAGGGAAAGGCAGTGAAGTTAATATCTGGTTTAGTCACATTGCATGAACCAGAGAAGAACAGAGAGCTGATTCACGACTCTAATGATCGTGTTAGATGGCAAAACATGACTGTCTGCGCTTATCAACATAGCACATGATGATGATGACATTTGCGCACCAGTGTCTTTACTTGCCGATAGCACAAAGTGGCACCACGTGTGAATATATGACGTCTTAGGGTACCAAAATATTGTCCTCAGACATCATGAGAGGCCGGACAACGGCCTCTCCATGAACACATACTTCCTCCAACTCACAACATAACCAAGGTACTGACCACTAACTTTCTCATCACCTTTCATTCTGCTTTCTTTCTCAACTTCTTCATTGATCAACTTTTTATGTTTCACGCCGAGTGGAGTCGATGATCATGTTCTGTCTCTTGTACTGTACTGTCAGTCACTTCTGATATAGACGTTCCTCTGTGCCACGGGTCAAACTGTCCATCTTCTCTCTTGGTTTTCCCTTGCCACTCTTCCTCTCCAACATAGCGCGATCTTCTTCTTAAAAAAAGTCGCTTAAAAGTCGACAGGGTCGACTTCATTGCATCGGGTTTTATCCCATATGGCTCGGTCTCTTTCCGCAGCGCGGAAAGCGTCGCACAAAGCACGAACTCCGTGGCTCTAGCGACGACCCACAGGAGTCTCCGAAAAATTTAACTCGTGAACCGAATGGCGCTGTCCGGAATCGAACCCACAACCTTCGGAGCCCGAGTTAAACGGCTTGACCACTTCGCCACAGATCTTCTTAAATAAAAACAAGTGTTTTGCCGCTGAAGTGAATGTACTGGTGGACCAGAATATCCTGGTCACGGTACGGTGCTGTGATATTTACGGAAGAATCACTTGTCACCCCAGGATGCGTGCCCGCGCTTTCTTATCACGTTGTCACGACCCAGTAGTGCAGTTGTCCAGCAGTACTTTCTCGAAAACTACCAACAATATCCTCTCAATAGATATACTGCCTAGTGAATAAATCTTTTAATGGCAAACCTATACACATGCTTACATGCTACTTCTTCTTTCCTCCTTTATCCTTAACTGGGGTATTAAGACCTCACCCAACTGACCCCAAGAAGTCTTATCTTAAGTTATCCTATAAAGCTCTGTGCACTTCCTCATTGCCGGCTTCCTGGCCTAGAGGTTAGCGACTTTTCTCCGTAATCTCGTATACTCTCGTAAGTAACGTGACGACGGTGAGAATCAGCAGTTGTTCGAATCGCGTCGGTAACTTACGAGGTATGTGAGCCGGCAGCTCAGAAAGCAATGGCAAATTACTGAGCGAAATCTTGCCAAGAAATCAACAATAAGCTGAAAGATGCTGATGTTGACAGCAATGTCTTGTAAAGGATATACAAACATTTTTTTGTTTACTTCATCACTATGTTACTCGTTGTTTCTATATCTCTTCTCTGTGAGTTTGAGATCTTCTTATATTTTTTCTTTGTTGTTTGCCTTGTGAATTACAGAGGAAAGAATTTAACATTACACTGTTCTCAAGTTTTCTCAATCTATGTCATGTCTACCGCCAGCGTCTTTTCTCCACCATCTGATGCATGTGTTCACTCGCACATACTGACTCACCCCAACATTCGTTAAAGATGACTCATGTATGCTCGTGTTGTGGAGGGTTCACTAGGCTTCGTACAGTTGTTTAACCACCGTACGTAAATCCCTATATGTTCTTGCTTGTAACCTAACTATAGACAACTTAATATTATCTTGCAGATCACCTCATTTCTTAACCTACATCTGGAGAAAGAGATGACGCATATTGATCCCGCAAAAAAGCCGAAATGGGTCCTAGTTCTTCCAGATCTTCCCGCCAACTTCAGATTTAGAAACACTTCAGCGCCAACTGAACCATCCAGGAGAGGAATTTCCCCCACTGTTTAGCCAACGACAACCCACACAACCTACTCTAGTCGAAATGCCGTTCGGAAAACCACCCATTTGTGAGTGCGTTTATTGTCAAAACAAACCCGTGGTGCGCCCACGCCGAGGGGAAAATCCCCCAGTACCTTCGAAGCCTCCTAGATTGAAAGTCCAACGAGTAGCTTTGTTTGGTGGGACCGAGTACAATAGAGAACTTGGGGAGTCCCCAAAGGTAAAAATGATCCGCATTCCATTAGCACCAAAACGTAGTCGACTCCGCCCACCACCGCCCCAGCCAGCAAATATCTTGCTCTCACCAGTTCCCTTACAACCTGGAATGCTGCGTCCACCAGTTCCCTCACAACCTCTAACGCGACGTCCACCAATCCCCCCACATTCTAGAATGTTGCGCCAACCAGTTCCCCAACAAAATGTTGTAAGTCAGAGAGCTCCCAATAGACCCCTGTCTCTGAGCCCTCCAAGAGCTGGTGTACAATCTCAGCCAGTACCCGAGCACCCTGGTGTACACAGACCAACCTTCTTTCTGCACTCGCCACCCCATGAAGAACAACACTACACAGAAAATACCCGATCCCCTTCACTAGCAGATAGCGAAATGAGTCATATACTCGTCCCTTTCTTCACCCGGAGGAGGCTCTATGGAATATCTGACAGCGATTACAATTACGCTGGAAAAATGATATATAATCTGACTTTACGCGATTTTGACGAAGTCACGAAAAGCATGGAGAAGGCATTCGTTTTGTTTTACGATTCAGAGCACGAAAGTGGCACTTGCGCTGCAAAGGAATTTTTCACGGTAATGTATCACCCCAATAATTATCATTATCATGGTCATCTTTAGCCCCATCATCATCATCATCATCATCATCATCATCATCATCGTCGTCATCATCATCATCATCATCATACACCTACAGTGCAATGGTGTCCTGGTTGTAGTCACGCCATAAAAAAGTCGTTTAAAAGTTAACAGGGTCGACTTCATTGCACCGGGTTTTTATCCCATATGGCTCGGTCTATTTCCGCTGCACGGAAAGCGTCATACAAAGCACGGACTCCGTAGCTCTAGCGACGACCCACAAGGGTCTTCGAATAATTTCATTCTTGAACCGAAGGACGCGGCCCGGAATCGAACCCACAACCTTCAGAGCCCTAGACAAAACGGCTTGACCACTTCGCCACACGCCATATAAGAAAAGGGTACAAACAATTCAATATATACATTTATTCATTCATTCATTCATTTAGTAGCATGTCCTTTGCAGAACCTCGCTCCCATAACAACCTTCCGGAAAACCTCTCGATCATAAGCAAGATGTCCCGCGTCTGATACACCCATCTGGAGATCACCCGCCCCATCCTGCACCCATCTTCTCTTTGGCCTTCCTCTTCCTCTCTTCCCAGGCATACCCTTCCTTTATTGTTCTCTCCAAACTTTCGTGACGTTTCAAGTGACCGAAATATTTCACTTTTCTTTGTTTTATCCTCTTTAATAACCAACCTTCTTCAATATTCAACTCTTGAAGTATGGATGCATTTGTTCTTTTCTTTACCTAAGATATTCTTAGAACTCGTCTATAACATTTATATTCAAAGGCATTTATGTGCTGTTCAACTTGTTTAGTCAGTGTCCAGGTCTCACAGGCGTATGTTGCAATGGGAAAGATGCATGCTCTTAAAAATCGAATTTTTGTAGTTTTGTCTGTCCCACTCCATAATTTATTCAGCTGTTTTAGTCTTTGAAGAGCAATTGATAGTCGCCGTTTAATTTCTTTCATTGTGTCGGCTTTGTTGGTAATCAATGACCCAAGATATTCAAACTTTTCCACCACCTCCAATTTTTCCCCATTTATGTATGCATTATTTTTGTTTTTGCTATTTTAAGATATAAGTTGTGATTTTCACTATTCAGTTGGGTTTAGACTATTATATTTTCTATGCCATCCTGTGTTGTGGAGAGTAATACTGTATTATCAGCATATCGAATCTCTGGTATGTCATGACCGCCGATATTTAGGGCATCATATGTTCTGTTTATATCATCTCTTACATTTCTCATTATATTTTCGGCGTACAGGTTAAACAGATAGGGTGACAGCACGCAGCCCTGACGGACTCCTTGCTTGATGTAAAACCAATCTGATGCCTCGCCATCTATTCTAACTGCTGCTTGTTGGTCTAGATATAGCATTTTTATGAGATGTACAACATGTGATGGAAAGGTCATATTCCTCATGATTTCCCAAAGTTTCTGATGTTGTACACAGTCAAATGCCTTTGACTAATTCACAAAATGTGAGAATAGGTTTACATTAAATTCTCTGCACTTCTCTATTATTAAACGCATGTTGAATATGTGATCTCTTGTTCCTCTTCCTTGTCTAAATTCAGCTTGAACTACGTTAATCTCTTCTTCCATTTTCTTACGAAGTCTTCCCATTATGACTTTTAGTAGAATTTTACTTGCATGACTGATCAGGGCAACAGTTCTATAGTTGGTGCATAATTTCAGGTTGCCCATTTTTTGGTATTGGAATGAAGATAGTTCTCTTCCAATCTTTTGGCCAAATACTATATTTCCAAATCTTTGTACATAATGCATGATATATGTGAATGCTTTCTTCTCCTCCCGCTTTAAATAGTTCAGCTGGTATCTCATCACATCTAGGTGATTTACCATTCTTCAGGTTCTTTATAGTCCAAGCAATTTCATCTAATGAGGGTTCAGGTTCTGTCTCTGCTGTCATTGGTTCATGTATCTCATTCATATCCTCACTGTCACTCACATCATACATTCCACTGCAATACTCCTGCCATCTTTCTAGAATTTGTCTAGATTCTGTTAAGGTATTTCACATCTTGTCACAGATAACATTCAATTGAGGTTGAACATTTATTGTCAATAACTTCATTTCTTTGAACATTACATAATCTCTTCCAGTCTTATGATATTGCTCTATTCTGATACAGCAATCTTGTATATATTGATTTTTGTCCTTTCTTGTGTTATTTCTTATTTCTCGAATTAAAGATTTATACTTCATCCTGCTGTTATCTGATTCATCTCCTGTCTGTTTCAGCTCCCTTCGTTGTTTTATTAATTCTAACGTGTCTGATGTAATCCATGGCGTAAGTTGCTTTATCTTGGAATTAGATATTTGGCTGCAGTTATCAAGATATCTCTGGCTTGTACAGCCAGTTCATCAGGTGTCATTTCTTCATATACAGACATCAAGTCCTCAAAACGATTCCTAACTTCTATGTTGTATGCATCCGATATTTTTGTTAGATCAAAATGAAGTGGCCTTGGTCCTCGGATAAGCTTTTTGAGTTTTAATTTCAAATCTGCTTCTAATAACTGATGATCTGTATCACAGTCTGCACTTCGTAGGGTTTTTGTAGATGTTATGCTTGATCTCCATCTTCTTTGTATTAAAATATAATCTATCTGATTTTTAGTAAAACTGTCTGGAGACTTCCATGTGAAGAGTCTTCTTCGATGTTGTTTAAAAAGCGTATACATTACGGAAACTAATAGAAAGGTCAATAGAGACACAGAAAGATATATATTTGTGCTTCACAGATTATGCTAAGGCATTTGATCAAGTAAAACATGATGACCTAATTAAAATGTTTGAAGGTATCAATATTGATGGGAAAGATTTCACTATAATAAAGAATAATTACTGCAACCAAGTAGCAGCAGTTCAAACCACCTGGTCTTAAGCAAGGCTACCGTTGAGTGTCCTTATTCCACTGTTGAGATTTAGCCCTACGCTATTGTGTTCAAACAGATTTGCTAAATATATGTAGGCCCTGTCCTGTTCTGCGGCTGGCCACGAATCCCCGTGTGGATTTTGCTGGCCGTCATTCGTGTTGGTAATCAATCGTTTCAAGACCAGTAATTAGTCACGTTACCTCATAGCAATGCATGCACCCTTGTACACTCAGTCTAAACACAAAGCGTATAATGCCATGTAGTTGTTGGGAGGTGTTTGCATGATTGTTCATTGTCACAATACACCAACAGGTATACTTTACAGTATGGTAGATAACAGATGGCAAATGATTTTACAAAACACATTCATTTCAGTGCAGTGAACAGTTTTTATTGTGACTCAGCCTCAGCACCGGCCAGGGCTGGTCATCACACTTTGTGTGAGACTTCAAGATATCGTAACATGCTAGGCAGTCTGTTACCGGAGTTTCTACTTCCGTGTGGCCTCTGGCGTCATGGTCTTAGTTGTAATCTAACGCTTACGTCTGTACCAACTTACGTCTGTTTCCTGTATGAACATACAATAATTAGCACACTGTGCTGGTCTTTCGTAAACACTGGTTATCAGTGTTTACAAGTGCTTTGTGGATCATCTTAGACGGTTGTACAATCTGATGTACGTTTCTGTCAGACTGGAAACTAACTGAATAGCTGTTTCAGACAAGTCTTTAAATAGTGTTGTTGATCTTACTCAGCTGACTTCTTCGACGTAACTCAGCTCTCCCCTGCAGAATTATCTAAGAATCTATTTGCGGACCGACTTCCCGTCCTGTCACGTGACTACTTGTGGATACTCCCTTGGTAATTGACAGTTGTTTCCATTTATGTGAGTTTTTTTTTTTTTATTATTACTGTTAATCCCGTCACTGGTGGTTTTACTTTCTCTCTAACCCTGATAATATAGTTCACCACCGCAGCTTCTTACTATACCTGTATTCTAGATAATTGTGGGTCATGACATATACACCACCCTTCTTCATACCCTAAGGCGCTTTTGATATATGGTGCAATTCCATGTTGTGTCGTTTACTCATCACTCGGTGGATGCTGGGGTCATAAAAGCACTGACAATAAACTAATTCTCTCTAACTCTGTCTCACACACACACATATATATGCATGCATACATAAATACACACGCACGCACACATACACACACACATACACACACATGCACACACATACACACACATACACACATACAGACATATATATATATATATACATACTCTCTCATTGAGAGAGAGAGAGAGAGAGAGAGAGAAAGAGAGAGAGAAGAGAGAGAGAGAGAGAGAGAGAGAGAGAGAGAGAGAGAGAGAGAGAGAGAGAGTACTTTAATTCTTATGAAAACATTAACAAGACGTGGCATGTGCTAAGACAGTTCACATTTACATATTGTATCGCCGCATGTTTATGGATGATATGTGTCATTATTTATACACATTTCACTTTCATTATATATAAACATATTAGTCATTATTTTTATTATATCAAATGATTCCATGTATTAAACCCTCGAGATTCGAGATGATATTCTGCAACAAAGGTTTGATCTAACGGCTTCATGCTGTGTTTTGCCAGGCTGCAGAGAAATTTTACCCCCACAACCACGCTTTAGCTGTCGTCGACTGCTCCCAACAGCAGGAACTCTGCGCCCGCGAGGTTGCCACCAAACTTCCCATCTTTAAGCTCTACTCAAACGGATTTTATCTGAGCACGATCAGAGACGTGAATCAATTCTGCGGCGACCAGATACAAAAGTTGATGAAGTTGAGCCCGGTATTGACGCAGCCGAGAACAAAAGTGGCACATGGGTACATGCAGAGAATATGATTCTCTGTCGCTCAGTATAACGCCGCCATTGCGTGCTGCCCGGTTTTGTAATAAAAGGCACGTAATACATAAGTCACGGGCAGTGATTTCTGTTTCTGTAAAAACATCCATCACGGACAAGATAGCCTACCTTGTATCAAGGAGCCAAGAGTCACACACGATATCACCTTCTGTGACAAGAGCCAAGAATCACACAATATATCCCGTTCTGTATCAAGGAGCCAAGAATCACACACGATATCACCTTCCGTGACAAGAGCCAAGAATCACACAATATATCCCGTTCTGTATCAAGGAGCCAAGAATCACACACGATATCACCTTCCGTGACAAGAGCCAAGAATCACACAGTATATCCCGTTCTGTATCAAGGAGCCAAGAATCACACACGATATCGCCTTCTGTGACAAGAGCCAAGAATCACACAATATATCCCGTTCTGTATCAAGGAGCCAAGAATCACACAACATATACCGTTCTGTATCAAGGAGCCAAGAATCACACACGATATCGCCTTCTGTGACAAGAGCCAAGAATCACACAATATATCCCGTTCTGTATCAAGGAGCCAAGAATCACACAATATATACCCTTCTGTATCAAGGAGCCAAGAATCACACACGATATCTCCTTCCGTGACAAGAGCCAAGAATCACACAATATATCCCGTTCTGTATCAAGGAGCCAAGAGCCACACACGATATCACCTTCCGTGACAAGAGCCGAGAATCAGACAATATATCCCGTTCTGTATCAAGGAGCCAAGAATCACACAAGATATCACCTTCTGTGACAAGAGCCAATAATCACACAATATATTCCGTTCTGTATCAAGGAGCCAAGAGTCACACACGATATCACCTTCCGTGACAAGAGCCAAGAATCACACAATATATCCCGTTCTGTATCAAGCAGCCAAGAATCACACACGATATCACCTTCGTTGACAAGAGCCAAGAATCACACAATATATCCCGTTCTGTATCAAGGAGCCAAGAATTACACACGATATCGCCTTCTGTGACAAGAGCCAAGAATCACACAATATACCCCTTTCTGTATCAAGGAGCCAAGAATCACACACGATATCACCTTCCGTGACAAAAGCCAAGAATCACACAATATATCCCGTTCTGTATCAAGGAGCCAAAAATCACACACGATATCACCTTCCGTGACAAGAGCCAAGAATCACACAATATATCCCGTTCTGTATCAAGGAGCCAAGAATCACACACGATATCACCTTCTGTGACAAGAGCCAAGAATCACACAATATATCCCGTTCTGTATCAAGGAGCCAAGAATCACACAATATATCCCGTTCTGTATCAAGGAGCCAAGAATCACACAAGATATCACCTTCTGTGACAAGAGCCAATAATCACACAATATATTCCGTTCTGTATCAAGGAGCCAAGAGTCACACACGATATCACCTTCCGTGACAAGAGCCAAGAATCACACAATATATCCCGTTCTGTATCAAGGAACCAAGAATCACACACGATATCACCTTCGGTGACAAGAGCCAAGAATCACACAATATATCCCGTTCTGTATCAAGGAGTCAAGAATTACACACGATATCGCCTTCTTTGACAAGAGCCAAGAATCACACAATATATCCCGTTCTGTATCAAGGAGCCAAGAATCACACACGATATCACCTTCCGTGACAAGAGCCAAGAATCACACAATATATCCCGTTCTGTATCAAGGAGCCAAAAATCACACACGATATCACCTTCCGTGACAAGAGCCAAGAATCACACAATATATCCCGTTCTGTATCAATGAGCCAAGAATCACACACGATATCACCTTCTGTGACAAGAGCCAAGAATCACACAATATATCCCGTTCTGTATCAAGGAGCCAAGAATTACACACGATATCACCTTCTGTGACAAGAGCCAAGAATCACACAATATATCCCGTTCTGTATCAAGGAGCCAAGAATCACACACGATATCACCTTCCGTGACAAGAGCCAAGAATCACACAATATATCCCGTTCTGTATCAAGGAGCCAAGAATCACACACGATATCACCTTCTGTGACAAGAGCCAAGAATCACACAATATATCCCGTTCTGTATCAAGGAGCCAAGAATCACACACGATATCACCGTCTGTGACAAGAGCCAAGAATCACACAATATATCCCGTTCTGTATCAAGGAGCCAAGAATCACACACGATATCACCTTCTGTGACAAGAGCCAAGAATCA
The DNA here is from genome assembly GCA_963921405.1 of Cepaea hortensis. Taxonomy (NCBI): domain Eukaryota; kingdom Metazoa; phylum Mollusca; class Gastropoda; order Stylommatophora; family Helicidae; genus Cepaea; species Cepaea hortensis. Next base: position 95,599,939 of record OY992891.1, read on the forward strand.
CACAATATATCCCGTTCTGTATCAAGGAGCCAAGAATCACACACGATATCACCTTCTGTGACAAGAGCCAAGAATCACACAATATATCCCGTTCTGTATTTACCAAAAAATAAATTAAAAAAAATAACAGAAATTAGACAACATAGCAAATTGTGTATTCAGAAACCAAGATGCAGACAATAGATCACTTCCTGTATTGAGAAGAAAAAAAAACGATCAGACAATAGATCACTTCCTGTATTGAGAAGACAAAAAAAAAACGATCAGACAATAGATCACTTCCTGTATTGAGAAGAAAAAAAAACGATCAGACAATAGATCACTTCCTGTATTGAGAAGAAAAAAAAAACGATCAGACAATAGATCACTTCCTGTATTGAGAAGAAAAAATAAACGATCAGACAATAGATCACTTCCTGTATTGAGAAGACAAAAAAACGATCAGACAATAGGACACATCCTGTATTCAGACAGCAAGAAGCAGATACACGAAGGGTGACACTTTAATTTGTTCGAAGGACTCTCGAGTTGCATGCACAGCAATCACAGAAGCACTCAAGCTTCACGATGCATTGTAGTCTCTCTAGGCATTGCTGGCAATAAAGCTTCTCCAGTTAGTACCACACTGAGTCTTTGTTACACATTCAATTACACCCTCCCCCGTAACACATCGTGATGCTGTCTGTCCTTGACTAAACTTGTTTTGTCCTTGTTTAATGACAACCGTTGCGTTATAGAATTATTATCAGATAGGTTTGACAATATGTCTCAAATATGTACTAGGATAATTCCTGGCAAGTGGAGGCGACTAACGTCATATTGATGACATAACTCCTTGTGTAGGGGTAGGCCTCAAGTATAGAGCTGACTGCATGTCACCGCGTGCGTCCCTGGCGTGATTGTTTACTTTACTTGTACTTTTAATAACGACAAGAGGATCGACTTCATTGCACCGGGTTTTATCCAATATTGCCTGTGTCTGCTGGGAGGCCTGCTAAAACCCTCACACAAAGCACGAACCCCGCAGCTCCACCAACGGCCTCCAGGAGTTTTCGAGAAAATTACACTTTTGAACTGAACAATGTAGGCCGAGAATCGAACCCAAAACTTTTGAAGCGAGGAGGTGGCGTGACCATTACGCCACGGAGACTTCCCTTGTGTACTCCTAGGATAGGCCGGACGCACCCATAATCCGACTGCTACTGTATCAATGGTGTTTAGACTCTTCGCTGGCTGTTGAAGATGGGAATGTCCTTATGAGAATGGAAGCATTGCTGTGATCCCATCCGCCTGGTGGATGGAGCTAAGCAAAGCCAGACATGTTGTGTTGGTAACGGACTCGCAAATCTGATTCGGACAGTGAACTCAGGAATGTTGCGAGTGGAGAGGTTTGCATCGCTCAGCATTGACAGCACGGAGATTGTCTGTCCAGAGCATGCAGGTGTGCGGGGCCATGAACAGGCTGGTAGATTAGCTGCTGCCCCTCTGCGTGGAAGAGCTGCTTTATGATAAAGATGATGTGGCGAAGGCTCGATAGCATCAGGTGTAGAGTGCAGCTGAACAGTCCGAGTACAACTATCTGGAAAGACTGGCCCAGAAGGGTCTGGGCGATACTCAAAGTGTAGAGGGAAAGTCTGGCGAACTTTTAATCAAACATATTACCGGAATAAGTAGCATGGGAACTCTTTGGAAGAACTGGAGAGAGAGACTGAGCGTTATGGGAATATCCTGAGTGCAATACTGTCGAATTAAAAATCAAGTATTAAGCAAGGTGTTCTTTCCAACAATAACAATTGTTGGGTTTGGGGGGAGGGTGAGACTGGATGTGTAAAGGTGAGAGAATCGACTTCATTGCACCAGGTTTATTCCATATGGTTCGCGACTCTTTCCCTAAAACGTTCTGCCTAATGCGATCACAAAGAAAGATCTCCGTAGCTCCAGCAACGATCCCTAAAGTCTCCTAGAAAAAGTCTCTGATTGCAGTCTGATTAAGTGACCTTCTGGACTTTCTAAATTTGCCACCCGGTCGGGGTGTAGCAGAGAGAGGTGTTTGAGGATGTCACCGGGTACTGGTGTAGCAGAGAGAGGTGTGTGAGGATGTCACCGGGTCCTGGTGTAGCAGAGAGAGGTGTATGAGGATGTCACCGGGTACTGGTGTAGCAGAGAGAGGTGTGTGAGGATGTCACCGGGTCCTGGTGTAGCAGAGAGAGGTGTATGAGGATGTCACCGGGTACTGGTGTAGCAGAGAGAGGTGTGTGAGGATGTCACCGGGTCCTGGTGTAGCAGAGAGAGGTGTTTGAGGATGTCACCGGGTACTGGTGTAGCAGAGAGAGGTGTGTGAGGATGTCACCGGGTCCTGGTGTAGCAGAGAGAGGTGTATGAGGATGTCACCGGGTACTGGTGTAGCAGAGAGAGGTGTGTGAGGATGTCACCGGGTACTGGTGTAGCAGAGAGAGGTGTATGAGGATGTCACCGGGTACTGGTGTAGCAGAGAGATGTGTGTGAGGATGTTACCGGGTCCTGGTGTAGCAGAGAGAGGTGTATGAGGATGTCACCGGGTACTGGTGTAGCAGAGAGAGGTGTGTGAGGATGTCACCGGGTACTGGTGTAGCAGAGAGAGGTGTGTGAGGATGTCACCGGGTACTGGTGTAGCAGAGAGAGGTGTTTGAGGATGTCACCGGGTCGTGGTGTAGCAGAGAGAGGTCAGGATGTCACCGGGTCCTGGTGTAGCAGAGAGAGGTCAGGATGTCACCGGGTCCTGGTGTAGCAGAGAGAGAGGTGTATGAGTATGTCACCGGGTACTGGTGTAGCAGAGAGAGGTGTATGAGGATGTCACCGGGTACTGGTGTAGCAGAGAGAGGTGTTTGAGGATGTCACCGGGTACTGGTGTAGCAGAGAGAGGTGTTTGAGGATGTCACCGGGTACTGGTGTAGCAGAGAGAGGTGTTTGAGGATGTCACCGGGTACTGGTGTAGCAGAGAGAGGTGTGTGAGGATGTCACCGGGTACTGGTGTAGCAGAGAGAGGTGTATGAGGATGTCACCGGGTACTGGTGTAGCAGAGAGAGGTGTGTGAGGATGTCACCGGGTACTGGTGTAGCAGAGAGAGGTGTATGAGGATGTCACCGGGTACTGGTGTAGCAGAGACAGTTGTATGAGGATGTCACCGGGTACTGGTGTAGCAGAGACAGTTGTATGAGGATGTCACCGGGTCGTGGTGTAGCAGAGACAGGTTTATGAAGATGTCACCGGGTCCTGGTGTAGCAGAGAGAGGTGTTTGAGGATGTCACCGGGTACTGGTGTAGCAGAGAGAGGTGTTTGAGGATGTCACCGGGTACTGGTGTAGCAGAGAGAGGTGTGTGAGGATGTCATCGGGTACTGGTGTAGCAGAGAGAGGTGTTTGAGGATGTCACCGGGTACTGGTGTAGCAGAGAGAGGTGTGTGAGGATGTCACCGGGTCGTGGTGTAGCAGAGACAGGTTTATGAAGATGTCACCGGGTCCTGGTGTAGCAGAGAGAGGTCAGGATGTCACCGGGTCCTGGTGTAGCAGAGAGAGAGGTGTATGAGTATGTCACCGGGTACTGGTGTAGCAGAGAGAGGTGTGTGAGGATGTCACCGGGTACTGGTGTAGCAGAGAGAGGTGTATGAGGATGTCAACGGGTACTGGTGTAGCAGAGAGAGGTGTTTGAGGATGTCACCGGGTACTGGTGTAGCAGAGAGAGAGGTGTATGAGTATGTCACCGGGTACTGGTGTAGCAGAGAGAGGTGTTTGAGGATGTCACCGGGTACTGGTGTAGCAGAGAGAGGTGTTTGAGGATGTCACCGGGTACTGGTGTAGCAGAGAGAGGTGTTTGAGGATGTCACCGGGTACTGGTGTAGCAGAGAGAGGTGTGTGAGGATGTCACCGGGTACTGGTGTAGCAGAGAGAGGTGTATGAGGATGTCACCGGGTACTGGTGTAGCAGAGAGAGGTGTGTGAGGATGTCACCGGGTACTGGTGTAGCAGAGAGAGGTGTTTGAGGATGTCACCGGGTACTGGTGTAGCAGAGAGAGGTGTGTGAGGATGTCACCGGGTCGTGGTGTAGCAGAGAGAGGTGTTTGAGGATGTCACCGGGTCCTGGTGTAGCAGAGAGAGGTCAGGATGTCACCGGGTCCTGGTGTAGCAGAGAGAGAGAGGTGTTTGAGGATGTCACCGGGTACTGGTGTAGCAGAGAGAGGTGTGTGAGGATGTCACCGGGTACTGGTGTAGCAGAGACAGTTGTATGAGGATGTCACCGGGTCGTGGTGTAGCAGAGACAGGTTTATGAAGATGTCACCGGGTCCTGGTGTAGCAGAGAGAGGTCAGGATGTCACCGGGTCCTGGTGTAGCAGAGAGAGAGGTGTATGAGGATGTCACCGGGTACTGGTGTAGCAGAGAGAGGTGTGTGAGGATGTCACCGGGTACTGGTGTAGCAGAGAGAGGTGTTTGAGGATGTCACCGGGTCCTGGTGTAGCAGAGAGAGGTGTTTGAGGATGTCACCGGGTACTGGTGTAGCAGAGAGAGGTGTGTGAGGATGTCACCGGTTACTGGTGTAGCAGAGAGAGGTGTTTGAGGATGTCACCGGGTACTGGTGTAGCAGAGAGAGGTGTTTGAGGATGTCACCGGTTACTGGTGTAGCAGAGAGAGGTGTTTGAGGATGTCACCGGGTACTGGTGTAGCAGAGAGAGGTGTTTGAGGATGTCACCGGGTCGTGGTGTAGCAGAGAGAGAGGTGTATGAGGATAACACCGTGTCCTGGTGTAGCAGAAAGAGAGAGAGAGAGTGAGAGAGAGAGAGAGTGGTGTATGAGGATGTCACCGGGTCCTGGTGTAGCAGAAAGAGAGAGGTGTATGAGGATGTCACCGGGTCGTGGTGTAACAGAAAAAGTGAGGTGTATGAGGATGTCACCGGGTCCTGGTGTAGCAGAAAGAGAGAGGTGTATGAGGATGTCACCGGGTCCTGGTGTAGCAGAGAGAGAGAGGTGTATGAGGATGTCACCGGGTCCTGGTGAAGCAGAGAGAGAGAGGTGTATGAGGATGTCACCGGGTCCTGGTGAAGCAGAGAGAGAGAGGTGTATGAGGATGTCACCGGGTCCTGGTGAAGCAGAGAGAGAGAGGTGTATGAGGATGTCAACGGGTCGTGGTGTAGCATAGAGAGAGAGAGAGAGAGAGAGAGAGAGAGAGGTGTATGAGGATGTCACCGGGTCGTGGTGTAGCATAGAGAGAGAGAGAGAGAGAGAGAGAGAGAGAGAGAGGTGTATGAGGATGTCACCGGGTCGTGGTGTAGCATAGAGAGAGAGAGAGAGAGAGAGAGAGAGTGGTGTATGAGGATGTCAACGGGTCGTGGTGTAGCAGAGAGAGAGAGAGAGAGAGAGAGGTGTATGAGGATGTCACCGGGTCGTGGTGTAGCAGAGAGAGAGAGAGAGAGAGAGAGAGAGAGAGAGAGAGGTGTATGAGGATGTCAACGGGTCGTGGTGTAGCATAGAGAGAGAGAGAGAGAGAGAGAGAGAGAGAGAGTGGTGTATGAGGATGTCAACGGGTCGTGGTGTAGCAGAGAGAGAGAGAGAGAGAGAGAGAGAGAGAGGTGTATGAGGATGTCAACGGGTCGTGGTGTAGCATAGCGAGAGAGAGAGAGAGAGAGAGAGAGAGAGAGAGGTGTATGAGGATGTCAACGGGTCGTGGTGTAGCATAGAGAGAGAGAGAGAGAGAGAGAGAGAGAGGTGTATGAGGATGTCAACGGGTCGTGGTGTAGCAGAGAGAGAGAGAGAGAGAGAGAGAGAGGTGTATGAGGATGTCACCGGGTCCTGGTGTAGCAGAGAGAGAGAGAGAGAGTGGTGTATGAGGATGTCAACGGGTCGTGGTGTAGCAGAGAGAGAGAGAGAGAGAGAGAGAGAGGTGTATGAGGATGTCAACGGGTCCTGGTGTAGCAGAGAGAGAGAGAGAGAGGTGTATGAGGATGTCACCGGGTCCTGGTGTAGCAGAGAGAGAGAGAGAGAGTGGTGTATGAGGATGTCACCGGGTCGTGGTGTAGCAGAGAGAGAGAGAGAGAGAGAGAGAGAGGTGTATGAGGATGTCACCGGGTCGTGGTGAAGCAGAGAGAGAGAGGTGTATGAGGATGTCACCGGGTCGTGGTGTAGCAGAGAGAGAGAGGTGTATGAGGATGTCACCGGGTCGTGGTGTAGCAGAGAGAGAGAGGTGTATGAGGATGTCACCGGGTCGTGGTGTAGCAGAGAGAGAGAGGTGTATGAGGATGTCACCGGGTCGTGGTGTAGCAGAGAGAGAGAGGTGTATGAGGATGTCACCGGGTCGTGGTGTAGCAGAGAGAGAGAGAGAGAGAGTGGTGTATGAGGATGTCACCG
>OY992891.1:95608810-95623810 GCA_963921405.1 Cepaea hortensis
GGGTCCTGGTGTAGCAGAGAGAGAGAGAGAGAGAGAGAGAGAGAGAGAGAGAGAGTGGTGTATGAAGATGTCACCGGGTCCTGGTGTAGCAGAAAGAGGTGTATGAGTATGTCACCGGGTCCTTGTGTAGCAGAGAGATGTATGAGGATGTCACCGGGTCCTTGTGTAGCAGAGAGATGTATGAGGATGTCACCGGGTCCTGGTGAAGCAGAGAGAGAGAGAGGTGTATGAGTATGTCACCGGGTCTTGGTGTAGCAGAGAGAGAGATAGAGAGAGAGATAGAGAGAGAGAGATTTATGAGGATGTCACCGGGTCGTGGTGTAGCAGAGAAAACAAAAACAAACAAACAAACAAACAAACTTTATTTTCAAAGGGTTAAGAATTGGGCACGCAGGCCCGTCTAACACTCTGCCCTTCTATCACTCTCTTCCATACATTATTTCATTCACACATCATGCAAGGCTAACAGAGAACAGCAACAATATAAAACTTGTGCATTATAAAAGCATTGGCAAAATGCGAACATCAAAACTACACGACACAGTAACATTAGATAATGGTCAGACACTTATTAGCCATGTGGAATATACTGGCCTACCAAAAGGGGACTGGCTGTTATACTAGGGTTTTGTTATTATTATTATTATCACTATTATTATGGGGGAAGGTAATCCGTACTGAGATAGTGTTCGAGTAATTTGCGATTATATGAATAAGGATTGGTGATGTCTTTTATTTCTTGTGGAAGATTGTTCCACAGCTGAGCTGCAGAGTACGTTAAGCTTGTTTTGTATAAGTCAATCCTAGGCTTCGGAATGTGTAATATATTTAAACGTTTACTGTGTCTAGCATTATATTTAAACAATGGCCAAAGGTAATTTGGGGCATTCCGATGCAAGATTTTGTGAATTAGTTTAGCTTTATTGAAAAGCAGGCGTTTGCGGAGTGGTAGTAACTGAAGGCGTTTATACAGGCTGGGATTGTCAGATAAATGATTGCTATAAATTAGACTCATGGCCCGTTTCTGGAGTGAGTAAAGTCGCTTGGTGTTTGAATTAGAACAACCGTCCCAGATTGTAGAGCAGTAGTCAAAGTGTGTCTGAATATGAGAAGTATAGAATAGTTTCCTTGTGTCCTCATCAAAGAAGTTTTTAATTTTGGCGAGTTGGTAGACTTTTTTCGCTGTTTGTTTAATGAGCGCTTGAACGTGGGAATTAAAGGTTAGGTTTCTATCAATGATTAGGCCTAATGTTTTGTGCTCAATTACACTTTCTACTGGCATGTTATCGATGTGAAGTTGAAGTGATGTGTGTGAGCTTAGAGTTTGAAGTCTTTGTCTGGTTGTTAATAACATTGATTTTGTTTTAGTGATATTAATTTGCATACGGTTTGAATAGCTCCACATAACTACATTATTTAATTCTTGTTGTAAAGACGACTCCAGTAAAATACAGTTTTCAGCGTTTGTGTACACTGTACAGTCGTCTGCAAATAGATCGCAGGACGATGAAAGATGCAAAGGTAGATCGTTAATATATATGGCAAATAATAGAGGGCCAAGAATAGAGCCTTGTGGAACTCCAATATTGAATGTAGTGGTTTGAGACAGCGATTTATTATGTGATACTACTTGCTTTCTGTCCGATAGAAAAGATGATATTAGAGTGACTACATTAGGACCAATTTTCATTGTCTCAAGTTTCTTAATTAAAATAACATGGTCTATCATATCAAATGCTTTCTTGAAATCAATAAACACAGTTCCACATAGACTGTTGTTGTTTATACTCTCGTGCCAATTTTCTATCATGTTTGGTCGAAATCCTGATTGGCTGTCAACAATAAGCTTGTTGCTAACTAAATACTGTAATGTTACTTTATGGATGTGTTTTTCTAGTGGCTTAGATAGTGATGATAGTAAAGAAATGGGTCTGTAATTGTTCGGCAGACCATTGTCCAATGAACCAGATTTAAGAAGAGGGTACACTTTAGCGATTTTGAGAGCTGATGGAAAGTGGCCTTTGGTGAGACACTGATTATATACATAGGTTAGTGATATACTGATCACTGGCGCAGCACAACGGAGAATCCGGTTGCTGATTCCATCTAAGCCAGATGAGGTTGTGTTTTTTAGGTTACTGAGGTAAGTGAATACTTCAGTGATTGTCATTAGCGGTATGTCGGAAAGAATATCGCGGGAGCATCTACTCTCGCAAAACGATGACAGCAAAGATAAGTTGCAAGGAGAATTAGGTATTGAAGCCTTCAACTGGTCTATGTCAGTTTGAAAGAACTTACTGAATTGGTCGCATGTAATATGATTTGATGGTAAGGAATTTCGGGAGTTATACTTGTTTGTCAAAGTGTTAATTGCCTTCCATATATCCTTACTATTTGTTTTATCTATTACTAAGTTCTTAAAGTAATTTTTCTTTTCCCGTCGTATGGTATATTAAACTTTGTTTCTAAGAGTACGGTATACGTTGAGATCCCGCTTTTTATGTGCTTTATCTCTGTCTCTCATAATTTCAAGTATTTCCTGTGTGATCCAAGGTGACTTGACGTGGTGTTTTACTCGAACTTCCTTGATTGGCACATGTCTATCAAAAACATCAATAAAGGTTTTCATCCAGAATTCCAAAGCATCATCCGGGTCAGGAAGCTGATATACATTGTCTAGAGGTGAACTGAGCAAGTCCTGTAAAAATGCGTTTTGATTGCAATTTTTGTAACTTCTATATTTTACACTTATGTGTTTATGTTTAGGAGTTTTAATTCCTTTTTTAGACCACGTGCAGCATATTGGGTAGTGATCGCTCATTGCACAATTGGGTACGGTGCATTCTATGATGTTGTCTGAGCAAGTTACATAAATGTGATCTATGATTGTTGAAGATGACTTTGTTACTCTAGTAGCTTGTTGTACTATTTGTTGGAAATTGTATGATGCAATTATATTTCCCCATATTATGTTGGATTTGTTGGTGTCAATGTTAAAGTCTCCGAGTAGTATAATTTCTTTACCGGAAGCGAAAACCACATCCATCATGGTAGTGAAGTTTTCGTACCAGACGTGTCCAGCACTGGGATTTCGATAGAGGTAGCCAATTATCAGGGGTGTGCGGTTTTGAAGTTTTAGCTCTAACCAAATACATTCTATTTCGCAAGTTTCAAAGTCTAGCCTACGGTTAGCATTTAGTAAATTAGAAACATATGTTATTATGCCTGTCTCTTGTTTCCTACAGGGATCCCTTCTGAAAACTTTGTACCCTTTAATAGAGATGTCCTCATCTGAAATGTTATCGTTAAGCCTACTTTCACTAAGGCCGAATAAATGACAATTTTGATTGAGAATAGAAGATAACTCTGGTAGCTTGTTAAATAAGCTGCAAATGTTTAAGTGTCCAAGGCGTATTCCTGACTTATTGAGCCAGTGTTGCCACTTCTCAGACATTTCATCCATGAAGAAAGTGTAAATTAGTCAAAGTCAAGCAAAAATACAAGATCATAAAAACACACAATTACATTAACTTACAAAATATCAGTAATCCAAATCGATATGTAAATGACAATATTATAACGATATAACTAATTAGACCAACGAATATAATGCAAACACGGAACAAAACGAATTAAAGAACATACAACAAATAATTAACCTGAAAAATCTACTTCACAAGCTAAGTAACCAACTGTTATCCAACAGAATTAATAAATGACTACACAAGTCAATGTCTCTGTTTAAAGCGGAGTATCCCACACGGGAAATAAAACGTTAAACAGTAAGCAATTAAAGTTCAAGGAGGAAGCTCTGTTGCTGGTATCAATGCATATAGGGTTCCGTTTTTAATACATATCCTATCTCACAGGTCTGTATTGTAGAGACATCATAAGGGCTTGATTCAATGCGGCAGGACTAAATTGCATCAAGTGTAGAAGTTCTGGACTCCAATGATGCGGAGCCTGTTGTCCGCTTGGTCGATCATTACTGGCGTGAACTTGGTGATGCGGAACCTGTTGTTGCCCGCTTGTTCGCCCATTGCTGGCCTGAATTTGGTGATTCGGAACCTCTTGTTGTCTGCTATGGAGCCCATAGCTGTCTTGATCTTGGTGTGTCAAGGTGGTATTACTACCGTGCGTGTTTACTGCTGCTTGCAACGAGGGTTCGTTGGAAGTGAGGTTAGGGAAATCTTCCTGGTAGTTATTTCCTTCACGTGTGAGGGTGGGGGTAGGAAGGAGAGGTTGATTTGTTCTTGGTAGCATGTGTGCACCTTGAATGGCAAGCTTTCGGGGGTCAGACGTCAGCAGACGTTTATCTGGGGTGATAGGGGTATTTCTACTGGCTTCAATAGTCAATGTTCGTCGTGTTTGTGTGTTGGTCATGTTTTGTGCTCTCTCCGGATACTTGATATTTTTAGCAAGGAAGCTATTACCTAATGTGGATGTGTGGATCTGGTCACTGTACAGTCGTTTCTTTGGCGAGCCTCTTTGAGATGTAAAAAATGGTGTGTTGTTGATAAAGTGTACATTATACTGATTACAGAATTTCTCTAGGGTGTTGTTGTTTATGTCGGCTAGTCGCCGTTCGGAGCCATAACTTGGTGGTATGATGGAAGAGAAAAACACTTTAGAATTGGGAAAATTATGGCATAATAAGTCTAGTAGTTTTCGTAACTGAGAAATTGTGATATTTTGGTTTCTCATAGTGTCATTAATTCCTATATGTATTGTAATCCTCTTCACACTTTCGTTGATTTCCATTCTACGTATACTGTTTGTTAGACTGTCTAACCCTGCACCAGGAAGTGGAATTGTTGTAGCTTTATCGGCGTGTGATGACGACATACGATCACTGTATATGCCTTTCAACAAGGAGTCGCCAATTATCAAATGGGTGCAGTCAGCTGGTAGTCTCTGTATGTATTGGCTTCTGGTACGGCTTGCACGTTGTTTTTGCCATTGATAATTATCCGGCTGTGGACTGCCTTCTTGCAGGTTACCAGCCGATTCTTGAATAGGCGGATTGTCTGTCAGCAATGTCTCGTCGTACTGATTGTCGTTTACCAATTGCTCTTTTGGTAGTTCAAATCGATTGCTGACTTTAACTTCTATGGGAAATGTCGAGTCCTGTTGATTGGCTTTGTCTGTTTGTTGATGTGTGTTCGTTGGCTGTATAGTTGGCGCTCCCAGAGATGGTTGTGTTGTTTCGAAGCTGTAAGTCTGTGCTAACTGATCACTAGTGGGCGCAGGTTGTAAAGTCTCAATAGTGTGTTTCAGTATACCATTTTCCTCTCTCAGGAGAGCGACCTCTGACTTGAGTTTGATATAGTCATTAGTTATCCTGGCAATCTTGTCTGTGTTTTCAGAGGCGGCGTCTAGAAGTATCTTCAAACTTGCCTCTAACCTTTCAATGTGCTGTTGACAACCGCATGAGTGTTGATCTGTAGCTGGGCTTTCATCTAGTACAGGTGGTGCAATCTCAATTTGGTTTGAATTGTTTTCATTTGGTTGTATAGTGTCCCCTAGGGGCCTCATCGGGTATTCAATGGCTAGCAACACTGGTTGGTTAGAAGAAGCTGCGTTCGAGCTGCTGCTGTGTTGGGTCGTGGCATGTTGGAGTATGTTGTTACTATCGCTTGATGCTGTAACGACTGCCGCTGCAGGCTGTGTTGATTTTATGGCAGACACTAGCGTGCTGAAATCGGCTGGTGTGATTAGCGAGTCACTTGTTAGTTTCAGAGCTGCCTGCTCAATTTCAACAAACTGTGTCGCGAGCCACTCAGACATGACGGCGTTTGCCCCTTGTATTAAAATTTTATTCTGGGTGTTGTACAAATGCAACGTGTGTAGGGGAGATGATATTTTTACTTCCACCTCCGCTCCTTGTCGGTCTTTTCTATAGTCAACTTTGGCTTCATGGTAATAATTGACCAGGCATGTTCGAAATGCCTCGTAATGTATTGTATTGTTGAATGTGATAGAGATGCATTTACCGTCATCCATACATTTAACAGACAGCGATGGCGAACTAAAACAGTTCTTAAGTTTGCTTTTCACTGCCCGCTCTTTGTTGAGTGTGTAGTTTCTTGTGTATGAGGATGTCACCGGGTCCTGGTGTAGCAGAGAGAGAGAGGTGTATGAGGATGTCACCGGGTCGTGGTGTAGCAGAGAGAGAGAGAGAGAGAGAGAGAGAGAGAGAGAGAGAGAGAGAGAGATGTATGAAGATGTCACCGGGTCGTGGTGTAGCAGAAAGTGGTGTATGAGGATGTCACCGGGTCCTGGTGAAGCAGAGAGAGAGAGAGAGAGAGAGAGAGAGAGAGTGGTGTATGCGGATGTCAACGGGTCGTGGTGTAGCAGAGAGAGGTGTATGAGGATGTCACCGGGTCCTGGTGTAGCAGAGAGAGGTGTATGAGGATGTCACCGGGTCGTGGTGTAGCAGAGAGAGAGAGAGATAGAGAGAGAGAGAGAGATAGAGAGAGAGAGATTTATGAGGATGTCACCGGGTTGTGATGTAGCAGCAGAGAGAGGTGTATGAGGATGTCACCGGGTCGTGATGTAGCAGAGAGAGAGAGAGAGATAGAGAGAGAGGGGGGTATGAGGATGTCACCGGGTCGTGGTTTAGCAGAGAGAGAGAGAGATAGAGAGAGAGAGGTGTATTAGTATGTCACCCGGTCCTGGTGTAGCAGAGAGAGGTGTATGAGTATGTCACCGGGTCGTGGTGTAGCAGAGAGATGTTTATGAGGATGTCACCGGGTCTTGGTGTAGCAGAGAGAGAGAGAGAGAGAGAGAGAGAGAGAGAGAGAGGTGTATGAAGATGTCATCGGGTCGTGGTGTAGCAGTGAGAGGTGTATGAGGATGTCACCGGGTCGTGATGTAGCAGAGAGAGGTGTATGAGGATGTCACCGGGTCCTGGTGTAGCAGAGAGATGTTTATGAGGATGTCACCGGGTCTTGGTGTAGCAGAGAGAGAGAGAGAGAGAGAGAGAGAGAGAGAGAGAGAGAGAGAGAGGTGTATGAAGATGTCACCGGGTCGTGGTGTAGCAGAAAGTGGTGTATGAGGATGTCACCGGGTCGTGGTGTAGCAGAGAGAGAGAGAGAGAGAGAGAGAGAGAGAGAGAGAGAGAGAGGTGTATGAGGATGTCACCGGGTCCTGGTGTAGCAGGGAGAGAGAGAGAGAGAGGTGTATGAGGATGTCACCGGGTCGTGGTGTAGCAGAGAGAGAGAGAGAGAGAGAGAGGTGTATGAGGATGTCACCGGGTACTGGTGTAGCAGAGAGAGGTGTATGAGGATGTCACCGGGTCGTGGTGTAGCAGAGAGAGGTGTATGAGGATGTCACCGGGTCCTGGTGTAGCAGAGAGAGAGAGGTGTATGAGGATGTCACCGCATCCTGGTGAAGCAGAGAGAGAGAGAGGTGTATGAGGATGTCACCGGGTCCTGGTGAAGCAGAGAGAGAGAGAGGTGTATGAGGATGTCACCGGGTCCTGGTTAAGCAGAGAGAGAGAGGTGTTTGAGGATGTCACCGGGTCCTGGTGTAGCAGAGAGAGAGAGGTGTATGAGGATGTCACCGGGTCCTGATGTAGCAGAGAGAGAGAGAGAGATAGAGAGAGAGAGAGTGGTGTATGAGGATGTCAACGGGTCCTGGTGTAGCAGAGAGAGGTGTATGAGGATGTCACCGGGTCCTGGTGTAGCAGAGAGAGTGGTGTATGAGGATGTCACCGGGTCCTGGTGTAGCAGAGAGAGGTGTATGAGGATGTCACCGGGTCCTGGTGTAGCAGAGAGAGGTGTATGAGTATGTCACCGGGTCTTGGTGTAGCAGAGAGAGAGAGAGAGATAGAGAGAGAGATAGATAGAGAGAGATGTATGAGGATGTCACCGGGTCGTGATGTAGCAGAGAGAGGTGTGTGAGGATGTCACCGGGTCCTTGTGTAGCAGAAAGAGGTGTATGAGGATGTCACCGGGTCCTGGTGTAGCAGAGAGAGTGGTGTATGAGGATGTCACCGGGTCCTGGTGTAGCAGAGAGAGGTGTATGAGGATGTCACCGGGTCCTGGTGTAGCAGAGAGAGGTGTATGAGTATGTCACCGGGTCCTGGTGTAGCAGAGAGAGGTGTGTGAGGATGTCACCGGGTCCTGGTGTAGCAGAGAGAGGTGTGTGAGGATGTCACCGGGTCTTGGTGTAGCAGAGAGAGAGGTGTGTGAGGATGTCACCGGGTCGTGGTGTAGCAGAGAGAGAGGTGTGTGAGGATGTCACCGGGTCCTGGTGTAGCAGAGAGAGGTGTGTGAGGATGTCACCGGGTCTTGGTGTAGCAGAGAGAGAGGTGTGTGAGTATGTCACCGGGTCGTGATGTAGCAGAGAGAGGTGTATGAGTATGTCACCGGGTCGTGATGTAGCAGAGAGAGGTGTATGAGTATGTCACCGGGTCGTGATGTAGCAGAGAGAGGTGTATGAGTATGTCACCGGGTCGTGATGTAGCAGAGAGAGGTGTATGAGGATGTCACCGGGTCCTGGTGTAGCAGAGAGAGGTGTATGAGTATGTCACCGGGTCCTGGTGTAGCAGAGAGAGGTGTGTGAGGATGTCACCGGGTCCTGGTGTAGCAGAGAGAGGTGTTTGAGGATGTCACCGGGTCCTGGTGTAGCAGAGAGAGGTGTGTGAGGATGTCACCGGGTCCTGGTGTAGCAGAGAGAGAGGTGTGTGAGTATGTCACCGGGTCTTGGTGTAGCAGAGAGAGAGGTGTGTGAGGATGTCACCGGGTCTTGGTGTAGCAGAGAGAGAGGTGTGTGAGTATGTCACCGGGTCTTGGTGTAGCAGAGAGAGAGGTGTGTGAGGATGTCACCGGGTCTTGGTGTAGCAGAGAGAGAGGTGTATGAGGATGTCACCGGGTCCTGGTGTAGCAGAGAGAGGTGTATGAGGATGTCACCCGGTCCTGGTGTAGCAGAGAGAGGTATGAGGATGTCACCGGGTCGTGATGTAGCAGAGAGAGGTGTGTGAGGATGTCACCGGGTCCTTGTGTAGCAGAGAGATGTATGAGGATGTCACCGGGTCCTGGTGAAGCAGAGAGAGAGAGGTGTATGAGGATGTCACCGGGTCCTGGTGTAGCAGAGAGAGAGAGAGAGAGAGAGAGAGAGAGTGGTGTATGAGGATGTCAACGGGTCGTGGTGTAGCAGAGAGAGGTGTATGAAGATGTCACCGGGTCCTGGTGTAGCAGAAAGAGGTGTATGAGTATGTCACCGGGTCTTGGTGTAGCAGAGAGAGAGATAGAGAGAGAGATAGAGAGAGAGAGATTTATGAGGATGTCACCGGGTCGTGGTGTAGCAGAGAAAACAAAAACAAACAAACAAACAAACAAACTTTATTTTCAAAGGGTTAAGAATTGGGCACGCAGGCCCGTCTAACACTCTGCCCTTCTATCACTCTCTTCCATACATTATTTCATTCACACATCATGCAAGGCTAACAGAGAACAGCAACAATATAAAACTTGTGCATTATAAAAGCATTGGCAAAATGCGAACATCAAAACTACACGACACAGTAACATTAGATAATGGTCAGACACTTATTAGCCATGTGGAATATACTGGCCTACCAAAAGGGGACTGGCTGTTATACTAGGGTTTTGTTATTATTATTATTATCACTATTATTATGGGGGAAGGTAATCCGTACTGAGATAGTGTTCGAGTAATTTGCGATTATATGAATAAGGATTGGTGATGTCTTTTATTTCTTGTGGAAGATTGTTCCACAGCTGAGCTGCAGAGTACGTTAAGCTTGTTTTGTATAAGTCAATCCTAGGCTTCGGAATGTGTAATATATTTAAACGTTTACTGTGTCTAGCATTATATTTAAACAATGGCCAAAGGTAATTTGGGGCATTCCGATGCAAGATTTTGTGAATTAGTTTAGCTTTATTGAAAAGCAGGCGTTTGCGGAGTGGTAGTAACTGAAGGCGTTTATACAGGCTGGGATTGTCAGATAAATGTTTGCTATAAATTAGACTAATGGCCCGTTTCTGGAGTGAGTAAAGTCGCTTGGTGTTTGAATTAGAACAACCGTCCCAGATTGTAGAGCAGTAGTCAAAGTGTGTCTGAATATGAGAAGTATAGAATAGTTTCCTTGTGTCCTCATCAAGGAAGTTTTTAATTTTGGCGAGTTGGTAGACTTTTTTCGCTGTTTGTTTAATGAGCGCTTGAACGTGGGAATTAAAGGTTAGGTTTCTATCAATGATTAGGCCTAATGTTTTGTGCTCAATTACACTTTCTACTGGCATGTTATCGATGTGAAGTTGAAGTGATGTGTGTGAGCTTAGAGTTTGAAGTCTTTGTCTGGTTGTTAGTAACATTGATTTTGTTTTAGTGATATTAATTTGCATACGGTTTGAATAGCTCCACATAACTACATTATTTAATTCTTGTTGTAAAGACGACTCCAGTAAAATACAGTTTTCAGCGTTTGTGTACACTGTACAGTCGTCTGCAAATAGATCGCAGGACGATGAAAGATGCAAAGGTAGATCGTTAATATATATGGCAAATAATAGAGGGCCAAGAATAGAGCCTTGTGGAACTCCAATATTGAATGTAGTGGTTTGAGACAGCGATTTATTATGTGATACTACTTGCTTTCTGTCCGATAGAAAAGATGATATTAGAGTGACTACATTAGGACCAATTTTCATTGTCTCAAGTTTCTTAATTAAAATAACATGGTCTATCATATCAAATGCTTTCTTGAAATCAATAAACACAGTTCCACATAGACTGTTGTTGTTTATACTCTCGTGCCAATTTTCTATCATGTTTGTTAGGGCCGTATGGCAAGAATACTTTGGTCGAAATCCTGATTGGCTGTCAACAATAAGCTTGTTGCTAACTAAATACTGTAATGTTACTTTATGGATGTGTTTTTCTAGTGGCTTAGATAGTGATGATAGTAAAGAAATGGGTCTGTAATTGTTCGGCAGACCATTGTCCAATGAACCAGATTTAAGAAGAGGGTACACTTTAGCGATTTTGAGAGCTGATGGAAAGTGGCCTTTGGTGAGACACTGATTATATACATAGGTTAGTGATATACTGATCACTGGCGCAGCACAACGGAGAATCCGGTTGCTGATTCCATCTAAGCCAGATGAGGTTGTGTTTTTTAGGTTACTGAGGTAAGTGAATACTTCAGTGATTGTCATTAGCGGTATGTCGGAAAGAATATCGCGGGAGCATCTACTCTCGCAAAACGATGACAGCAAAGATAAGTTGCAAGGAGAATTAGGTATTGAAGCCTTCAACTGGTCTATGTCAGTTTGAAAGAACTTACTGAATTGGTCGCATGTAATATGATTTGATGGTAAGGAATTTCGGGAGTTATACTTGTTTGTCAAAGTGTTAATTGCCTTCCATATATCCTTACTATTTGTTTTATCTATTACTAAGTTCTTAAAGTAATTTTTCTTTTCCCGTCGTATGGTATATTAAACTTTGTTTCTAAGAGTACGGTATACGTTGAGATCCCGCTTTTTATGTGCTTTATCTCTGTCTCTCATAATTTCAAGTATTTCCTGTGTGATCCAAGGTGACTTGACGTGGTGTTTTACTCGAACTTCCTTGATTGGCACATGTCTATCAAAAACATCAATAAAGGTTTTCATCCAGAATTCCAAAGCATCATCCGGGTCAGGAAGCTGATATACATTGTCTAGAGGTGAACTGAGCAAGTCCTGTAAAAATGCGTTTTGATTGCAATTTTTGTAACTTCTATATTTTACACTTATGTGTTTATGTTTAGGAGTTTTAATTCCTTTTTTAGACTAGGTGCAGCATATTGGGTAGTGATCGCTCATTGCACAATTGGGTACGGTGCATTCTATGATGTTGTCTGAGCAAGTTACATAAATGTGATCTATGATTGTTGAAGATGACTTTGTTACTCTAGTAGCTTGTTGTACTATTTGTTGGAAATTGTATGATGCAATTATATTTCCCCATATTATGTTGGATTTGTTGGTGTCAATGTTAAAGTCTCCGAGTAGTATAATTTCTTTACCGGAAGCGAAAACCACATCCATCATGGTAGTGAAGTTTTCGTACCAGACGTGTCCAGCACTGGGATTTCGATAGAGGTAGCCAATTATCAGGGGTGTGCGGTTTTGAAGTTTTAGCTCTAACCAAATACATTCTATTTCGCAAGTTTCAAAGTCTAGCCTACGGTTAGCATTTAGTAAATTAGAAACATATGTTATTATGCCTGTCTCTTGTTTCCTACAGGGATCCCTTCTGAAAACTTTGTACCCTTTAATAGAGATGTCCTCATCTGAAATGTTATCGTTAAGCCTACTTTCACTAAGGCCGAATAAATGACAATTTTGATTGAGAATAGAAGATAACTCTGGTAGCTTGTTAAATAAGCTGCAAATGTTTAAGTGTCCAAGGCGTATTCCTGACTTATTGAGCCAGTGTTGCCACTTCTCAGACATTTCATCCATGAAGAAAGTGTAAATTAGTCAAAGTCAAGCAAAAATACAAGATCATAAAAACACACAATTACATTAACTTACAAAATATCAGTAATCCAAATCGATATGTAAATGACAATATTATAACGATATAACTAATTAGACCAACGAATATAATGCAAACACGGAACAAAACGAATTAAAGAACATACAACAAATAATTAACCTGAAAAATCTACTTCACAAGCTAAGTAACCAACTGTTATCCAACAGAATTAATAAATGACTACACAAGTCAATGTCTCTGTTTAAAGCGGAGTATCCCACACGGGAAATAAAACGTTAAACAGTAAGCAATTAAAGTTCAAGGAGGAAGCTCTGTTGCTGGTATCAATGCATATAGGGTTCCGTTTTTAATACATATCCTATCTCACAGGTCTGTATTGTAGAGACATCATAAGGGCTTGATTCAATGCGGCAGGACTAAATTGCATCAAGTGTAGAAGTTCTGGACTCCAATGATGCGGATCCTGTTGTCCGCTTGGTCGATCATTACTGGCGTGAACTTGGTGATGCGGAACCTGTTGTTGCCCGCTTGTTCGCCCATTGCTGGCCTGAATTTGGTGATTCGGAACCTCTTGTTGTCTGCTATGGAGCCCATAGCTGTCTTGATCTTGGTGTGTCAAGGTGGTATTACTACCGTGCGTGTTTACTGCTGCTTGCAACGAGGGTTCGTTGGAAGTGAGGTTAGGGAAATCTTCCTGGTAGTTATTTCCTTCACGTGTGAGGGTGGGGGTAGGAAGGAGAGGTTGATTTGTTCTTGGTAGCATGTGTGCACCTTGAATGGCAGGCTTTCGGGGGTCAGACGTCAGCAGACGTTTATCTGGGGTGATAGGGGTATTTCTACTGGCTTCAATAGTCAATGTTCGTCGTGTTTGTGTGTTGGTCATGTTTTGTGCTCTCTCCGGATACTTGATATTTTTAGCAAGGAAGCTATTACCTAATGTGGATGTATGGATCTGGTCACTGTACAGTCGTTTCTTTGGCGCGCCTCTTTGAGATGTAAAAAATGGTGTGTTGTTGATAAATTGTACATTATACTGATTACAGAATTTCTCTAGGGTGTTGTTGTTTATGTCGGCTAGTCGCCGTTCGGAGCCATAACTTGGTGGTATGATGGAAGAGAAAAACACTTTAGAATTGGGAAAATTATGGCATAATAAGTCTAGTAGTTTTCGTAACTGAGAAATTGTGATATTTTGGTTTCTCATAGTGTCATTAATTCCTATATGTATTGTAATCCTCTTCACACTTTCGTTGATTTCCATTCTACGTATACTGTTTGTTAGACTGTCTAACCCTGCACCAGGAAGTGGAATTGTTGTAGCTTTATCGGCGTGTGATGACGACATACGATCATTGTATATGCCTTTCAACAAGGAGTCGCCAATTATCAAATGGGTGCAGTCAGCTGGTAGTCTCTGTATGTATTGGCTTCTGGTACGGCTTGCACGTTGTTTTTGCCATTGATAATTATCCGGCTGTGGACTGCCTTCTTGCAGGTTACCAGCCGATTCTTGAATAGGCGGATTGTCTGTCAGCAATGTCTCGTCGTACTGATTGTCGTTTACCAATTGCTCTTTTGGTAGTTCAAATCGATTGCTGACTTTAACTTCTATGGGAAATGTCGAGTCCTGTTGATTGGCTTTGTCTGTTTGTTGATGTGTGTTCGTTGGCTGTATAGTTGGCGCTCCCAGAGATGGTTGTGTTGTTTCGAAGCTGTAAGTCTGTGCTAACTGATCACTAGTGGGCGCAGGTTGTAAAGTCTCAATAGTGTGTTTCAGTATACCATTTTCCTCTCTCAGGAGAGCGACCTCTGACTTGAGTTTGATATAGTCATTAGTTATCCTGGCAATCTTGTCTGTGTTTTCAGAGGCGGCGTCTAGAAGTATCTTCAAACTTGCCTCTAACCTTTCAATGTGCTGTTGACAACCGCATGAGTGTTGATCTGTAGCTGGGCTTTCATCTAGTACAGGTGGTGCAATCTCAATTTGGTTTGAATTGTTTTCATTTGGTTGTATAGTGTCCCCTAGGGGCCTCATCGGGTATTCAATGGCTAGCAACACTGGTTGGTTAGAAGAAGCTGCGTTCGAGCTGCTGCTGTGTTGGGTCGTGGCATGTTGGAGTATGTTGTTACTATCGCTTGATGCTGTAACGACTGCCGCTGCAGGCTGTGTTGATTTTATGGCAGACACTAGCGTGCTGAAATCGGCTGGTGTGATTAGCGAGTCACTTGTTAGTTTCAGAGCTGCCTGCTCAATTTCAACAAACTGTGTCGCGAGCCACTCAGACATGACGGCGTTTGCCCCTTGTATTAAAATTTTATTCTGGGTGTTGTACAAATGCAACGTGTGTAGGGGAGATGATATTTTTACTTCCACCTCCGCTCCTTGTCGGTCTTTTCTATAGTCAACTTTGGCTTCATGGTAATAATTGACCAGGCATGTTCGAAATGCCTCGTAATGTATTGTATTGTTGAATGTGATAGAGATGC
>OY992891.1:95626310-95628788 GCA_963921405.1 Cepaea hortensis
GTGTATGAGGATGTCACCGGGTCCTGGTGTAGCAGAGAGAGAGAGAGAGAGAGGTGTATGAGGATCTCACCGGGTCCTGGTGTAGCAGAGAGAGAGAGAGAGAGAGAGAGAGAGAGAGGTGTATGAGGATGTCACCGGGTCCTGGTGTAGCAGAGAGAGAGAGAGAGAGAGAGAGAGAGGTGTATGAGGATCTCACCGGGTCCTGGTGTAGCAGAGAGAGAGAGAGAGAGAGAGAGAGAGAGAGAGGTTTATGAGGATGTCACCGGGTCGTGGTGTAGCAGAGAGAGGTGTATGAGGATGTCACCGGGTCCTGGTGTAGCAGAGAGAGAGAGAGAGAGAGAGAGAGGTGTATGAGGATCTCACCGGGTCCTGGTGTAGCAGAGAGAGAGAGAGAGAGAGAGAGAGAGAGGTGTATGAGGATCTCACCGGGTCCTGGTGTAGCAGAGAGAGAGAGAGAGAGAGAGAGAGAGAGAGAAGAGAGAGAGAGAGAGAGAGAGAGAGTGTATGAGGATGTCATCGGGTCGTGGTGTAGCAGAGAGAGGTGTATGAGGATGTCACCGGGTCCTGTACATATCTGAAATGCTGAACTCATAGTCATCAGAGGTGTAAATGGGACATGCAGAAGAATACACATGTAACAAGGTTATAGGATAAAGGCTAGCGGATAGACTTTATTGCTTGTGTGGCTCAGTCTTTCTTTCTTTCTTCGCAGAACAGCAAGCCATCTAGCGAGAACATCACGTGAAGTACAAACCGACTTGATTTATTAAACTTACAACTAGCTATTAAACTACAAGGCTTACAGAACATAACAACTTTCTAATCATTGTAGAGGTAATAATAGAAAATTGAAGCGTACGAAGGCAAATGCTTCATTCTTGCGTGTCATCGGATGAGCACATGATGCTGCTGCCGCAGGATGCTGAGCGTTGTGGCTGTGGGCTTCTCGTCGTGTCCTGCATTCTTGGGGCTGGAGTTTTCCTTTCTCCCTGGCCTAAATCAACAGCTGTGAGGCTTGAGCCTGGGCTTTCCTGTATTTGGCTCTCATGGAAGCGATGTTCATCCGCGGCTTTTCTTTCTCACCCATGGTCATCGACTGCGGATAGATGGGAGATTTTATAGATCGACAGATACATGTTATAGATAGATGGGAGATTTTTATAGATCGACAGATACATGTTATAGATAGATAAACAGATAAATGTTATATATATATATATATACAGACTGAAACACAGACGTACAGAACTTCAGACAGACAGAGACAAATAGATACACATATATATTATTTAGACAGACAGACAGACCGACAGACAGACAAACAGACACTGCATTTACTATATGGAACTAGACCAGAAACAATAGAAGAAACATTGATCCCATCACCCACCGACGGGTCTATACAATATGGGACTGGCACTATATACCCCATACACCTCAAAGATCTTCACTTGTATACGCTGTCTGGTAACACTGCACATTGGCGCCAATACTACAGAACGAACACGTATAAACAGTTACTAAGAAAGAACTCTACAACACAATCTACCTACCAACTCTATGCTACCAATGCCAAACCTGGACAATGACAGGAAAAGAGAACAGAAAAATTACAACAACGGAAATGAGAGTCTTGAGAAGAAGACTCAATGTATGAAGAAGAGAGAAAATCAGAAATGGAGAAATCAGGACTAAAGTGGGGGAGGGGAGGGGGGGGGGGGGTTACAGCAGCGCTACATTTCATCACAAAAACACCAAATTAAATGGTTTGGCCATATAACTGGTGTTTGTCCATCAAGAATGATGATGACCATTCATTTCATCCAGTGGGGTTGACAGTTTTGGAGCCGTTAGTTCTAAAATGACTGGTAAGGCATATTTTGGCTTGAAATGTTCTTTGACAATGTGGGCAAAGCATGTTGCACGTTCCAGGAGGAGTATCTCCTGTAGTATTTTTTATTTTTTGTTTCCAGCTCTTTTTCCACAGCTCTTGCAGTCCTGGTTGCTTCACAAGTGACTACATCCTTGTGTAATGATGTACGCCACGAATTTCAGTCTTCGGCAGCAGTCTCCCAAAAGTCGTTATGAATTCCAACAGCTTTTAGTGGAGATTTTCAGAGTGTCTTTAAAGCGTTTCCTTTGGAAGCCTTCGGAGATATAATTAGGCTACCAACTAACAGTATTCACTGGCACAGGAACGGAGCAATATGGGGACAACCCGTTGCCGTGAAGTTGGAACCACGACTAACTAACTAACTAACTAACCACAACAAGCAATGATGTACATATCAAATGGCAGCAGAAGAAGAGGCCGACCACGTAAACGATGGACAGAGGGAACAGCATGAGTCCATGAGAATCTCGAAACATGAAGATCATAAACAGGCACTCTCGCGGCGTTTATACTTCACCTCGACACCGCAATGTACAAGAGGAACAAGATGAGATGAGAATCTTGCTTCACTTACAACTGTCAGA
>OY992891.1:95628988-95646488 GCA_963921405.1 Cepaea hortensis
GCACAACTGGTCTGATCAGTGTTCTGTATATTGTGATTTTGGTGTTACGAGATAGCGCCTTTGATTTTAGTAGATGTTGTAGTGCATAGTATATCTTATTTCCAGAGTTGATTCTAGTTTGTATTTCTTCCCTTATGATGTTGGAGCAGTTGAAGATTGTACCCAGGTATTTGTATGTTTCCGTTCTTTTAATGGTCATATTATCTATTTGTATGTGGTGTGGCCAGAGTTTCTAGCCATTCCGTCTCTTGAAATTACCATATATTCTGTCTTATCTTGGTTGATAACCAGCCCCATCTGTTGGGCTTTTCCCTTTAAGTGAGTCAATATTTCCAATGTCTTTTGTTCACTTTGCCCTATAATATCTATATCATCTGCATAACCAAGCAGCTTGGATGTTCCTCCAATATCACATTCCTCCTTTACCTTCCTTACAACTTTCTCTAGAGCCAGATTGAAGAGTAGCGGCGATAGTGCATCACCCTGTTTCAAGCCAGATGTTATTTGGAAGGGGTCTGATTTCCTGCCTTTATATGTTACTATATTATAAGTATCTTCCATGCATAGTCTGGTCATGTTGATTAACTTCCTTAGTATTCCAAATTCCTGCATAGAATTCCATAGACTATTCCTATGGACACTATCATAAGCCTTTTTAAAATCCACAAAAATGTTATGGAGATCTCTTTTATATTCCCAATGTTTCTCGGCTATTTGTCGTAAGATAAATATCTGATCTATTGTTGATCTGTTTTGTCTAAAACCCGCCTGGTAGTCACCTAATATGTCTTCTGAATATGGTTTTAGTCTATTTAGTAATACTGCGGATAGTATCTTATAGCTTGTGGACAGTAGTGATATTCCTCTATAATTTCCACATTGGAACTTGTCTCCTTTCTTAAAGATAGGTATCAATAATGACTCTTTCCAGTCATGGGGTAATTCTTCTGTCCTCCAGATTTTTATTATTAGTTCGTATAGCTTTAGATGTAATGCATGGCCACCTGCCTTTATAAATTCAGCAGCAATTCCATCAGTCCCAGTTGCCTTATTGTTTTTAAGTCGTGTGATTACATATAGGATTTCTTCAAATGTAGGTTCTTCAATTTGTGGTTCGCATGTTAGAACCTCTTCCTGTGGGAAAATGTGACTTGGAGCTTCACAATTTAGTAATTCAATAAAATATTCTTTCCATGTGTTGCACATTTCCTCATTGGTATTTATCATATTCCAATTTTTGTCTTTTAAACCATATGTGTTTTGTTGGTGCCCTCGTTTCATTGACTTCAGTTCTTTAAAAAAATTTCTGGATTCATTTTTCTGGTAATTAGTTTCCATATCTTTGATTATATTACTCATATATTCTCGCTTCTGCTGTCTGACTATTTTTGTAGCCTCTTTACATTCATTTCTATAATGCTCTTCCTTTTGGATGTTATTGATGTCATTTAACCATACATGTCTGGCATTCTTCTTCCTAATGACTGCTTCTTCACATATTTGATTGAACCATCTGTTCTTTCTATGCGTGGTTAACACACCGAGACATTCTTCTGCGGTAGACTGAATTGTATTCTTGATGTTCAACCAAGTTTGGTCAACGCTTTCCTCCAAAGGGTTTTGCAGAGTTTCAAGTTTACATTTTATTTCATCTGGAAATTTCTCTTTGACTGTAATGTCTTGCAGTTTTTCTCTGTTATATGTTGGGTGTAATCTTTGTAATTTAGTATAGAAAGCTCTATTAAGTTTTATTTTAAATTTTGCTCCAACGAGGAAGTGGTCACTTTGGCACTCAGCTCCTCTATAACTTCTGACTTGCTGTATGTTTGATGCATTTCTGTTGTTAATTAAAATGTGATCTATTTGATTATAGGTTCTCTTGTCACATGATTTCCAAGTTTGTTTGTGTATATCCTTTCTTTGTAGTCTGGTACTGCTAATCTGCAGTCCTTTGGCTTCTGCCAGGTTGATGACTCTCCACCCATTATCATTTGAAGTTGTATGTAGGCTTTCCCTACCGGCCACTTTTTTATTAGTTTGCTCTCTACCTATTTTTGCATTGAAGTCTCCCAGCACAATCAGGATGTCCTGTTTGGGGGTTTCTTCTATGACATCTTCCAGATCATTATAAAAGTCTTCTTTAATATCATCTTCTTTCTCTTCAGCAGGTGCATGTACATTAATCATCGTTATATTTTTCCATTTACCTTTTATTCGTAATTTACTAATCCTGTCATTAAAAGCTTTAAAGTTTAAAACGTTCCCCCATAACTCTTTTTTGATGACAAATCCTGTTCCTAATTCATATTTATTTTGGGTGTTTCCTCCATATATTATAATCATTCCATTTTGCTCTAAAGTACACTCTCCTGGCCACCTTATTTCTTGAATTGCTGTTATATCCATTTGATATTCACCCAGCTCCCGGGTTAGTTCTTCGGCCGCTCCAGCTCGATATAGTGTCCGTACATTCCGTGTTCCAAATCTCAAAAGTCCTTTAACGTTCCAAGGTCGTTGTCCAGATAAGTCAGTCCGATATCGAGGCTCATGTATTTGTTTCGTAACAAAGAAAGGTTTTTTACAAAGGTGGGGATGTTAACCCCACGCTTCAACCCCCAACCTGGAGGACCAGGGTGTTTCTCTTTGTCTGTTCTCTACCCTTTGACCTGTCCGGCTTGGGAGGCCCTGCTG
Source organism: Cepaea hortensis (assembly GCA_963921405.1). NCBI lineage: Eukaryota > Metazoa > Mollusca > Gastropoda > Stylommatophora > Helicidae > Cepaea > Cepaea hortensis. The sequence goes on from OY992891.1 coordinate 95,631,680, forward strand.
GTAGCTACGCTACCGCCGGCATAGCTCTCAGGGTCATTGAGAAACTCAAGCTCCCCCACCACGACAAGGTGGAAACACCATCGGGGGAGTCATCGTACATCGCAGGGATTTATCCAAATCTGTGTTTGGGCACATGTACTCATCGCCTGGCGTGTGGCGTTGCGGCAAGTGGCGGGTTTCTTACAGTGAGTACCCATTCGTCAATTTCCCTTCTCACGCATCTGGAAGCAGTTACATTATATCTGGGGACGCCATTTCTGACCTGCTTAAAGTCAGTCGGAACTTCGTGCCATTGCCCAGTGAGGACGCTTTCATCACAGGAATCTTACCAAAAACAGCCAGGATCACAAGGTACCACTGCACCGCCATGTCCATCCTTGGCGAGTTCCACCAGAGGAAAGGCGTTCTGCCCACCATCTGCCAGTATTACTACACGCGCTTCTCGCTGACCGACCTAACCCCAGAAATAGTTGACCGGATGTGGCTCACGGCTCACATGAACTACTGCAATACCAATGGCTACAAATGACTTGATTACATCGCAGACAAATCACACCTGAAGCATTAACAGTTAACTTTCCTCCCTCGACGCCCAGGATATGCAACTGGCACAGACTTCTAATGGAGACATGCCGTTCGTTCGTATATCAAAGTCTTCCCCACAGAGTATTGGGCTATAACTGCACCTGGTTCCACTTTAAGAAACGTGCCCACGTTATGGACAACTTCAGCAGTGATGATTGATTTATATTGCAGCGCGTGTATACACATTCAGCTCGTGCAAGTTGTTCTTTATCTTCTGGACAAAACATGCGACTACCAGGGACTACCACTCCCCACTGCCCCATTTCATTGTTTATATTCTGAACTGCTTACGTTTAACCACTGAGCACGTACTTCCAATGCCCCCTACCCTGGCATCCATACTAATTAAAAAAGTGAATAATTTTGCCCAAATTTGAACCAATCTTTTAAAAAGTAGGAACATTTGTTAACCAAATGTGAAAATGTGCTGTTTCATACCACTTAACACTAACATTCTCTTTGATTACACCACAACGGGTTTTCTGCTGACTGGGCAAATTTCCATCCTACTAGAGATAATTGTCCGGCCGCTGTACCCGACGTGTACAATATATTTGTTGTTACAACTGGATGTTTGTTGACATTCAAAGCTGGGCTGACGGAAGCCCACAAAGCTTTGTAGCCTGGGGCCCAAACGAACCCAACGATTTCATGGGTGGAGAGAGATGTCTCTTTTGGTGTCTGCTGCGCCCGCCCGTTCCCCAGCAATGTAGCACAACGGACAAATCTACAGGTGCTCAGTCTCACTGTGAAACCCGCCACAACACCACGTGTTGCAGGCCTGCTTATGTTTTAATTGTCAACCACTTGAAATGTTGTGTTTTAAGTAAGTCCCTGGGTTTCTAAGAACCGTAGCCCACCGGACAAACCCGCAAGTGATCAGTCTCACGCACACAAAGCAGACAAGACAGATAGCGAACTGTGGTGCATTCAGGAACATTGTTAAACTGATGAAAATAGATAGGTCCACCCCAGCTGACATTGGCTTAGAGAGACGGACTCCCAGTTCATGAAGAAGAGTCCTTGTGTCAGGGACGGCTTCGATCTGAAGAAAATGAACCACAGCTATCCAGTTCTGAAGGAAAGACACAGCCAACTTTGCAGCAGGAACCAACCGTTGGCCCCTGGCCCGGTATTACGTCCGTGGCTCCCTTCAGGGACGTTCAGGCTATGGGTGACAACTTCTAGAGGGAGTCGTCGCTGGCACTACGGACTACTGGTTCATGAAGAAAGGGTCCTTCTCAGTCTCAGTCACACAGTCACTGTCACTAAGTCAATCTGTCAGTCACAGTCATTAAGCCACTGTCAATTGAGGCGGGAGCGCTCGATTCACTGGCATCCACACCAGGCTTATAAGTGATGGGTCGGACCTGAGAGACAGCTGTCCCAGTAGGAGATGATGTCCAGCAGCCCGCTCATCACGCGGACCTGAGAGACAGCTGTGCCAGTAGGAGATGATGTCCAGCAGCCCGCTCATCACGCGAACCTCCCAGAGATGTCTGCTGGCAATACGCGCCGTCCTCGTGCTCTCTGTAATGATGACTCTCGGCCTGTTGTCAGGTCTGTCTGTAATGTCATGTACCCATTGGGTTAAGGGGTTGGGTTATGGGTTAGGGTTTAGGGTACATAGAACATACTACAACAGATGGAACAATACAGGTGACATAGATAGAACATACTACAACACATGGAACAATACAGGTGACACACATAGAACATGCTACAACACATGGAATAATACAGTTGACATACATAGAACATACAACAACACATGGACCAATACAGGTGACATACATAGAACCTTCTTCTTCTTCTTCTTCTTCTTCTTCTTCTTCTTCTTCTTCTTCTTCTTCTTCTTCTTCTTCTTCTTCTTCTTCTTCTTCTTCTTCTTCTTCTTCTTCTTCTTCTTCTTCTTCTTCTTCTTCTTTTTTCTTCTTCTTCTTTTCTTCTTCTTCTTCTTCTTCTTCTTCTTCTTCTTCTTCTTCTTCTTCTTCTTCTTCTTCTTCTTCTTCTTCTTCTTCTTCTTCTTCTTCTTCTTCTTCTTCTTCTTCTTCTTCTTCTTCTTCTTCTTCTTCTTCTTCTTTAGCATTCCGAGCCATTGAGGTTCTTTGCTGCAGATACAAACCGTCTCCATTCGTCTCATCAATCAATAATATGTATTTACTTTTGCCAATATCAGCTGTCAAGTCTGTTGTGAAATATGATGCAAGTACATTTGAAATAACTGCTCTGCACTTAGTTCTTCTAAGCTTAAAGTAGTTGCAACTTTTGCTGTCACCAATGTGTACCTTGCAGAGTTCACTTAAATGGTCAATAACGCGAAGAGAACAATGGCCAGCTTTGAACAAAGACATGCATCCTTCTGTTTCTTTGACATCATCTTTCACTTTGTCAAATGCAATTGTTGTTTGCCGTTGTGTACTGAATGGTTGTTCGGCTTTCTGATGTTTCGTTGTATTCTTGTGCCTCTCAATATCATTTAACCTGGCTGCAAATGAGCATTTGCAATGTTTGCAAAAACACTTAGTATTGTCCCCTTCTACTTTTAACAATCATTTTGTTTGAAATCTCATGTCACTGAGCCACTGTTCTATGAAATGTTGGTAATATTTCTTGCTCATGGTGAAACACAAATAAGCTTAAATTAAAGGATAATGTAGACACCACAAAATTATGAACTCGATTACAAGCTAATGTATTGACGTTTGGACTTGTCTGCAAGATGGCGTTCGCTTTCAGCTAAATCGTATTAAAGGGAGTTAAATTAGATGAATATTGCGCGGTAACGTACTAAGACTGTTTTACTCCCTCGCTTCAGTTCAAATTCGGATTTTTAGTGTTCCCAAAATGGATTTTAAAGTAATTTTTACTCACCCCAAAAAAGCACCAAAGAGCACCCAAAAAAATGTGTGAAGCACTAAATTTACGCGGCCGCGCTACAAGCAAAATTTTCTCACTAAATGACTTGAGAAAGCACCAAATTTAGTGCGAAAAGCACTAAAATGGCAACACTGGCCACGACCTGGTTTAATTTGCAAAGCAATAATTACAAGCTTGTATTTCCGGTTGTTGATGTATACTGGGATGGTTCAAGGGTTAAAGGTTACCTGCTCTTGATGGTGTCATACAGCCAGCCACAAGTCTTTTGATACTGATTTTGGTGAATGTTTTCTAATACAGGTTTAATTACATGTGTGGGGGAGGGGGAGGAGGCTAGCTATGTAATGTGGCAATAGAATTGTTAATGTAATGTTGTGACATTAGAGGTGTTAATGTAATGTTGTGGCAATAAAGTTGTTAATGTAATGTTGACACAATAGAGTTGTTAATGTAATGTTGTGACAATAGAGTTGTTAATGTAATGATGTGACAATAGAGATGTTAATGTAATGATGTGACAATAGAGATGTTAATGTAATGCTGTGACAATAGAGTTGTTAATCTAATGTTGTGACATTAGAGGGGTTAATGTAATGTTGTGACATTAGAGGTGTTAGTGTAATGTTGTGACATTAGAGGTGTTAATGTAATGTTGTGACAATAGAGTTGTTAATGTAATGTTGAGACAATAGAGTTGTTAATGTAATGTTGTGACAATAGAGTTGTTAATGTAATGTTGTGACAATAGAGTTGGTAATGTAATGCTGTGACAATAGAGATGTTAATGTAATGCTGTGACAATAGAGTTGTTAATGTAATGTTGTGACATTAGAGGGGTTAATGTAATGTTGTGACATTAGAGGTGTTAATGTTATGTTATGACATTAGAGGTGTTAATGTAATGTTGTGACAATAGAGTTGTTAATGTAATGTTGAGACAATAGAGTTGTTAATGTAATATTGTGACAATAGAGTTGTTAATGTAATGTTGTGACAATAGAGTTGTTAATGTAATGCTGTGACAATAGAGATGTTAATTGAATGCTGTGACAATAGAGTTGTTAATGTAATGTTGTGACATTAGAGGGGTTAATGTAATGTTGTTTCAATAGAGTTGTTAATTTAATGTTGTGACAATAGAGGTGTTAATGTAATGTTGTAACATTAGAGGGGTTAATGTAATGTTGTGACATTAGAGGTGTTAATGCAATGTTGTGACAATAGAGTTGTTAATGTAATGTTGAGACAATAGAGTTGTCAATGTTATGTTGTGACAATAGAGCTGTTAATGTAATGTTGTGACATTAGAGCTGTTAATGTAATGTTGTGACAATAGAGCTGTTAATGTAATGTTATGACAATAGAGCTATTAATATAATGTGACAATAGAGCTAATAATGTAATGTTGTGACAATAGAGCTGTTAATATAACGTTATGTTAGTAGAGATGTGTTGTCATGAGTTTAAATCCCCATTCAGGTACATTAAACAAATTTACCCAGGCTGCCATTAGTTCATAATGGGTGCCAGAAAACTTTTCGGGAAGTCAACGCAGCCAGCTTAACATTGGTGTCACCCCTTCACTGCTGATTGGTCTATAATATACATGTGATCAGCACCATATGTCCACCATGCCTCAATGCATTTAAAAGGGTACTTTACTGACGGACATTTATTTCTTTACTATTGGTGCATTCTGGGAGGATTTCAGGGTCAAAGGTTACAAGATTGGTGCATTCTGGGAGGATTTCAGGGTCAAAGATGACATGCAGATGATGGTGTTGTGTTCAGGCTGGTCTCACTGAGAGACTGCTTGTCTAATTCTTGGCCACCTATTCCTAATCAGTGTGTTAATTGGTGAAAACAACCGGCCTATCTGTTGTCAGTGATACACGGATATTTAGAATTGGTAGGCTTGGATGTGGTATGATTAGATCATTATATTGTCTGGTGTGGCTTGTGTAGCATGGAGACCACGGACTGTTATGAGCTTATCTTGTAATGTTTGTACCAAGAAGATAGTTGTTACCTGATAATTGTGTTGATGTACATGTAATTTTTTTGTCATTGCAAGATGACTGTAGAACTGTTTGTATTTCTATGGTTTTATCAGTTTGTTAAAAGGTTGAACACATTTATCAAGACAATTTACCATCAATGTATGACCAGAACTTTCACAAAGAAGTTATAGCACGAAGGTCTGCTACTTTTCTTCTTCCTCTTTTGCCATGTATTCCTCATTGAGACACAGGCCCTCAACCAGCTCGTGTCAAGCTATCGAGGTCAGTATGGCCGAAAGGTTAGGAACTTGCGTTCTTAAACATCCGGTGTGCTGATGCCGTGTTCAACCCCCTACACCGGTCAGTTGGACTAAAATGTTGACTTCTCGATCTTGACATGGGGATGTAAATTAAAGTACCTCTGAAGTCGGAATGAGTTCGCCTGATGGCGAGGGACACTGGTAATCGGGAAAGTTAATATACACGCAAAATTCAGTCCGAGGCTACTAGAAAGTAGTGTGTATGGACTAAGCTTGAATTCAACGTTAGTGAGTGCAAAAAATAAATGCCAAGTTGTCCTATTCTTTTTCATCTCTTGCAGATTACGCCATTGTTCATTTTAGTCACTGGATGTCTGTACAACATGGGTAAAACTCCCTGAAAGAAACAGCACCATATGATGGGGTTGGTAGCAATCCTCAACAAGTGCGCGACTCTGTCCAGACATGAGAAACCTCATCAAGAAAGTAACGAACGTAATCATCCCATCAGAAGCCGACACCAAACAGCCCAAAGTAAGAAAATAAACTACAAGCTTTACCATAAACACCCCTACATAGCCAAGTGGAAAACTCGAATGCTGAAAGCGGGTACTCGTACCACAAATTGGATTGGATTGGAATTTTGTCCCATTCATAATAGTGCATTTAGCACTGCTAAAACATGTCTGGAAGAGGTAAAGGCGGCAAGGGACTCGGCAAAGGAGGCGGTAAGCCTGCCATCCGCCGACTGGCCCGCGAGGAGGTGTCAAGCGTATCTCCGGGCTCATCTATGAAGAGATCCGAGGTGTCCTCAAGGTGTTCCTAGAGAACGTCATCCGCGACGCTGTCACCTACACAGAGCACGCCAAGAGGAAGACCGTCGAACCCTAACCCTTTACCCGCCCTGTAAAATATATTTGTTGTTACAACTGGATGTTTGTTGGCTTTTAAAGTTGGACTGACGGAAGCCCACAAAGCTTTGTAGCCTGGGGCCCAAACGAACCCAACGATTTCATGGGTGGAGAGAGATGTCTCTTTTGGTGTCTGCTGCGCCCGCCCGTTCCCCAGCAATGTAGCACAACGGACAAATCTACAGGTGTTCATTCTCCCTGTGAAACCCGCCACAACACCACGTGTTGCAGGCCTTCTTATGTTTTAATTGTCAACCACTTGAAATGTTGTGTTTTAAGTAAGTCCCTGGGTTTCTAAGAGTCGTAGCCCACCGGACAAACCCGCAAGTGATCAGTCTCACGCACACAAAGCAGACAAGACAGATAGCGAACTGTGGTGCATTCATTAACATTGTTAAATTGATGCCAATAGATAGGTCCACCCCAGCTGACATTGGCTTAGAGAGACGGACTCCCAGATCATGAAGAAGAGTCCATGTGTCAGGGCGGACTCCATCCGAAGAAAATGAACCACAGCTATCCAGTTCTGAAGAAAAGACACAGCTAACTTGTTCAGCGAGAACCAACCGTTGGCCCCTGGCCCGGCTTTACGTCTGTGGCTCTCTTCAGGGACGTTCAGGCTATGGGTGACAACTTCTAGAGGGAGTCGTCGCTGGCACTACGGACTACTGGTTCATGAAGAAAGGGTCCTTCTCAGTCACAGTCACAAAGTCACTGTCACTAAGTCAACCTGTCAGTCACAGTCATTAAGCCACTGTCAATTGAGGCGGGAGCGCTCGATTCACTGGCATCCACACCAGGCTTATAAGTGATGGGTCGGACCTGAGAGAGAGCTGTGCCAGTAGGAGATGATGTCCAGCAGCCGGCTCATCACGCGGACCTGAGAGAGAGCTGTCCCAGTAGGAGATGATGTCCAGCAGCTCCCTCTCCACGCGGACCTCCCAGAGATGTCTGCTGGCAATACGCGCCGTCTTCGTGCTCTCTGTAATGATGACTCTCCGCCTGTTGTCAGTGTGGCGAAACGCCAGTGGCTCATGTCCTCATGCCTTCTATAAATTTGGGGAAATAGAGAGAAACAGCTTTCGGGAACCCTCAGTTCTCTTGTTCGCTCAATCCCCAGGGAAGATACTTTCACAACACGATCTTCTTAATAGAATTATTAGAAATATATCTTTCTTCGGGGAAAACCCGATAGGGTCCCCTACACCAAATGAGCACCAGTGCAAGTTCTGGTGCAAGTCATGGCCGTTCCAGCACATACCGTTTGGTAGTTGCAGCATGTCAAGTTGATTTAAAGATTAAGACAGAGGTGCAACCTACTACTGATGCAGTTGGAAAGGTAATAATTGGGTTGTGGTGGTCCAGCCAGACCTGGACCTATAAATGTATTTTGTCTCGACGGGGAAGCTGAATTGGCGAAAAGCCAATCATAACATATGAAGAGTTGGTTGACCGTTGGCCAATCTAACTAGGCGTCTTGTTCTTGGCATAGCGAAGTAAATAGCATAGTGAATCTGAACAATATATCTCCCCAGAGGATTTCATTTGTTCTTGGCGGCAGATGATCTGTTGCTATCTTTCTTTCTACGGCCTGAACTGGGCATACTGTCATCTTTCTGTAGAATATAATCATTGGATAGCTACGGTGTGCCGGAAGGAGGGAAGGGCTCCTTGGGGATGGGGTCCACCAATCTATGATCTATCTTCTTGAGCCGGAAGAGGCTATCCACAGTGCTATCTCTTTCGTCTTTTAGTCGATAGGATGATGTCGGGAAGATAATGGACTTCTCTATCTCACTGAGAGAACCTGAACTCATCTGAATCTATGGGTTATTTGAGGCAATGCCGGTACATTGCGGCGACAGCTCAGACAAGAGCAGCGGCCGGAAGTAGTAGTATTTTTGTTTCCGATTCTTGCTGGGAATGGGGAGCGACACTTCTTTACATACACATAATTACCCACACAACACCACAAGAGCTTTGTCGTGAGAAAGGCAGGGTTTGCAAGTGAGAGATAAGCCGGGAAATGAATTTGCCCAATAATAATAAAGGCTTGGTATGAGTGTGGAGAGTGAGTCATGTAGGCAAAAAGTTCCTGGGGTGGTCAACCGGACATCTAAAAGCTGGAGGTCTACTCAAGCTCGGACGTGGCTAATCCAGGGGCTACCTGACAAGGCAGGCCCATTCACGAGGGCCTCTTATCTAATTGATACCGTAAGGTAAGGGTTTGACCAGGTTATTAACTGAGGCCCTATTGGTCCTCAGGATTGTGTGATACATGAGTCAGCCCAGTCGCTCAATATTGTTTGTCATCTCCAGGGTCCTCTTCTGTTGGACGGGACTAAATCGGACAGTATCCACAGGGCTTCTATGCTAAAGCCAAATACGTCTGATGAAGCCAGGTCAAGGTATTGGCCATACCACACATGATGTGACTAACTCTGAGAGAGAGGCAAGGTTGGTCTTGGGCAAAATGACAATTTGCGGTAATGGCGCATCTCAAGTCCTTTCAGCGACATAGGCTCGAGAGCAGTTGGTTTCTTGGCTGGGCCTACGCATGATTATCCTGCATACCCATTTTGTACAGGACAGTGAAAGGCACCTATCCATTATACCTCCATGAACAATTCCCATTATTGGAAACCATAATTCATTTCCCAATCAGTGAAAACCTTGTGCCAATTTAACTCAATTGACTATGAATAGAGGTCCTCAAAAACCAGTGGCTTTGATTCTACAGAAGCCTGTTGTACGTACAACCAATTACCTGGAAGGAAGGAGATTCTTGCACACGCGGTGAGCTGTATGTGGACAGATCGGACAGTGTATGAAGCTGGGTCTGTGACGATAGCTACCTGAGGCTCTGTGCCTGAACTTTATCCTTGTTGTGTCTGTTTAGAACTATCTGTTTTAACTGCCTTGATGTTTTCCTGTGCTGTTCTTTATTAATTTAATAAATCACGTTTTAGTTTACTCCAATGTTCACTGTGGTATATATATGGATCAGCCAGAAATACACTTTAGAGATTAGGTCCCGAGGTCGAAAGATAGAGTGACAGTGAGTCCGGGGAACGGCGGAGGGTTGGCAAGCAAAGACCTATCCAAGCCAGGGCTATAGATTAATATTTAAATATTGTTACATAGTTACTTGGGACCCTCCACGTAGCTTGTTACAGTTTCTGGGGGCTCGTCCGGGATATTTGAAATCCTGGTGGAGTTCTGGCTGATACAGTGATAGGGGACAGATATTCTTGTCTACTATCAATAGGTTCTGCCTACCGTACCTGGCTATTGTCTATACTCTTCCTGACACGGACTGACCGACATATGACGTGTTGTGGTCGTGTAATTTAACTTGTGTACTTGAGAGTGAAAGTTAATATACAATTACCTCTTCCCTTACCCTCTGAATGTAAGATGGCATCCGCTAAATTTAATGTTGCCGAAGTACAGGCTACAGGGCGTGAGATGGGTTATGATGGGCGGAGTTACAGAAATATGTTCAGGAAGTGGAAAGAGACTTCAGACAAGCTGTGCGCGAAGCTAAGAAAATTGAGGCTGAGGCTGAGGCTAGGAAGATGGAGGCCGAGCAGGCAGTCAGAGACCATGAGTTCCGTATGAGGGAGTTGGAGCTGAAAGCTCAAACTGCCAAGGAAAGCGAGGGTGCAGTGGGAGGCGCAGTTCTCCCTGACTCAACAACTTCTAGTGGCGGTCCATACCAGGCAATGAAGTTCCCATTGCTCCCGTTCGATGAACACAAAGATAAGATCGACCAGTATCTTCACAGATTTCAGTCGATGGCTTTGGCTATGGGATTGGAACGTGGGAAATGGAACTTGAAACTCTCACAGAGCCTGAGGGGGACAGCGTACGAGGTCTACTCAAGGTTGCCACCTGGTATGGAGAATGACTATGAGGCCCTGGAAAAAGCATTATTGAAAAGGTTCGAGATGACCGCCCATACATACCGACAGCAGTTCAGAAAGTCGAAGAGAGAGCCAGGGGAGATTTTCGCAGCCTACAGTGTTAGACTGAAGTCTTACCTTTTGAAGTGGATGTCATTAGCTGGATTTGCTAACGACTATGAAAGTTTAGAAGAATTAGTGGTCGTGGACCAAATGAAGAGGATGATGCCTAAGCCATTGCAAACCTTCTTGCTTGAAAATGGGGCAGAAAGGTTAGACGTAGTAAACACATTAGCGGAAAGGTATGTGCTAGCTCATGGGGATAATGGGGAACAGTCAAAACCCAATCCCCGACCACCAGACACATGGTCTGGAAAGAAGAAGAACCCTAAAACAGCTCACACCAAGAAGGAGGATCCTTTCGATAAAGTTCCAATTAAGAAACCCTCTGGTAAGAGTCCACCTGGATCTCCTAAAAGAAAGTGGAGTGAAAAGTGGTGCGCCTACTGCAAATCTCCCACACACAATACGGCCGATTGCAGGCGCAAACAGAAAGACTCTCACTATGCTGCCTGTCTTGTAGAAACCGGATAAGGGTCTAACAAGGAGGTAGAAGGGAGGGGTCTTGAGAACAAAGATTCAGAGAAACCACCAGTAGTAGAGACGATACTTGTGAACGGACAACCAGTCGAGTGTCTCTATGACACCGGTCTGCAGTTTGAGGCCGTAATTCCCTCACACTTAGTGAGCCCAGAGCAGCTAACCGGGGAGTCTATTGAGATTCAAACGGCGACCAAGAGTGCAGTAGCGATGTCTCTTCCGATTGCGAAGGTAGACATCAAATCGAAATATGTTACCGGCACTATACAGGCAGCCGTTCTGCTAGATCCGATCTTCCCAATGATCTTGGGTTGTCGCTACGTCTTTCTAGGGATCCCAACAGAACCCATGTACGTAGGGGCAATACAAACCAGATCGCAATCGGGAGATGAGCAGACACCGGCCTTGATCGTGAATCCCTTGCCTGGGGAGTTACGAGCTGCTCAAAGCCAGGATGCTACTTTGCAACCTTGCTTTAACCAGTTGCCAAAAAGTTCTGACCCACCAAGACGGGGTCAGTATTATATGAAGAATCGGTTACTGTACCGAAGAGCCGGAGTGGAGGAACGCCAGCATGGACAGCTGGTAGTTCCTAAGGCCTATCGGGAACAGATTCTTCATATGGGACACACCATTTCATTCAGTGGACATATGGGTGTCGGGGCAACACTCCAGCGCATTTCCTGCCATTACTACTGGCCAGGGATGACTGGAGACGTGCGTCGGTACGTCAAGTCGTGCCCAGAGTGCCAGCGTGTGGCACCAAAACACTGGACGGCTCCGGTAATCCTGGGCGACATGCCCATTATGAACTCTCCTTTCGAGAGAGTTGCCATCGATCTGGTTGGTCCTCTTCCTCGGACTAGGAAGAGGAATATGTATATTCTTACGATGGTGGATTGCTGTTCCATGTGGGGCGAGGCGATACCGTTGGCCACAATCGACTCGAAGCGAGTGGCTGATGCACTGATGGAGACCTTTACTCGGTTGGGATTTCCAAACCAGATCCTAACGGAAAATGGGTCTCAGTTCTGTGGTAAGCTGATGGAGGAAGTCTTTCGTATCTTCCAGACTAACCACATTCACACAAGCCCATACCACCCTCAGTCGAATGGGCAAGTAGAGAGGTTTAATGGTACCTTGATGACCATGCTTCGGAAGCTGGCTCAAGAGAAACCAGACAGATGGGATGAGTTTATCCCAGCCGCCTTGTTCGCCTATCGGGAGGTTCCCCATGGGTCGACCGGGTTGCCACCAGCCACTCTACTATTCGGGAGGCCAATCAAGGGTCCCTTAGAAGCCCTATTGAGATGTTGGACAGAGGAGGAAACTTCCGAAGAAGTTGTATCCTCATATAAATACGTCGAAGAGTTAAAGAAGAAACTCCAGACGGGTTGGGCTTTGGCAGCTCAGAATCTGAGGGCGGCCAGAAAGAGACACGCGGCCTACTACAATAGAAGGACGAAAGATAGGTCTCTTAAAGTGGGGGATCGGGTTCTGTTGTTACTTCCAGTAGGTTCCAATAAACTCGAGATTGATTGGCAGGGGCCTTTCCCGGTGGAAAGGGTTGTGTCCCGCACCAACTATGCCATCCGGATCAGGGGGAAATCCAAAATCTTCCACATTAACCTCCTCAAAAGGTATGAAGAACTATCTGATGGTACTTCTCTCCCACTCATGACTATGGCGGTCGCGATGGAAACTGAATCGGGCGAAGACGCGGATAGGGAGTATCCTTTACACCATGGGGAAACCTATAGGGATGTACATATAAATCCTGATCTGTCGGTTGAAGAAACAGACCGGGTCATCCGTTTGGAGTCCCATCAGCAGATTCTTACCGATCGGCCAGGGCGGACAGGGTTAGTCGAGTTTGATATGACTCTGACTACCCAAGACCCCGTTCGCCAAAAAATATATCCAGTGCCATTTTCGAAAGAGAAGGCCCTGGAAGCCGAAATCCAGAAGCTTCTGGACGATGACATCATCACTCCTTCGACTTCTCCTTATAATGCCGGGGTTGTCTTGTTGAGGAAGTCTAGTGTGGGCGGTACAGAAATTTCAACCTAATCTGTATGGAGTACCGTTCAAAGTGCAATCCGACCATCAACCTCTGATGTTTTTGGCAACTTCTAAGAAACTGAACGCGAGGTTAATGAGATGGTCATTGCTCCTACAACCGTATCAGTTCACGGTCGAATACATCCCCGGAAGGGAGAATGTGGGAGCTGATTTTCTTTCACGGCATCCTATGGTTGAATGTGAGGGTGGGGTCATTCGAACAGAACCTCTGGTAGTCGAAAGTTCGTAGGGTTCGACTTTCTTAAGAGAGGGCCTATGTGGCGAAACGCCAGTGGCTCATGTCCTCATGCCTTCTATAAATTTGGGGAAATAGAGAGAAACAGCTTTCGGGAACCCTCAGTTCTCTTGTTCGCTCAATCCCCAGGGAAGATACTTTCACAACACGATCTTCTTAATAGAATTATTAGAAATATATCTTTCTTCGGGGAAAACCCGATAGGGTCCCCTACACCAAATGAGCACCAGTGCAAGTTCTGGTGCAAGTCATGGCCGTTCCAGCACATACCGTTTGGTAGTTGCAGCATGTCAAGTTGATTTACAGATTAAGACAGAGGTGCAACCTACTACTGATGCAGTTGGAAAGGTAATAATTGGGTTGTGGGTGGTCCAGCCAGACCTGGACCTATAAATGTATTTTGTCTCGACGGGGAAGCTGAATTGGCGAAAAGCCAATCATAACACATGAAGAGTTGGTTGACCGTTGGCCAATCTAACTAGGCGTCTTGTTCTTGGCATAGCCGGGGAAGTGAATCTGAACAATATATCTCCCCAGAGGATTTCATTTGTTCTTGGCGGCAGATGATCTGTTGCTATCTTTCTTTCTACGGCCTGAACTGGGCATACTGTCATCTTTCTGTAGAATATAATCATTGGATAGCTACGGTGTGCCGGAAGGAGGGAAGGGCTCCTTGGGGATGGGGTCCACCAATCTATGATCTATCTTCTTGAGCCGGAAGAGGCTATCCACAGTGCTATCTCTTTCGTCTTTTAGTCGATAGGATGATGTCGGGAAGATAATGGACTTCTCTATCTCACTGAGAGAACCTGAACTCATCTGAATCTATGGGTTATTTGAGGCAATGCCGGTACATTGCGGCGACAGCTCAGACAAGAGCAGCGGCCGGAAGGAGTAGTATTTTTGTTTCCGATTCTTGCTGGGAATGGGGAGCGACACTTCTTTACATACACATAATTACCCACACAACACCACAAGAGCTTTGTCGTGAGAAAGGCAGGGTTTGCAAGTGAGAGATAAGCCGGGAAATGAATGTGCCCAATAATAATACAGGCTTGGTATGAGTGTGGAGAGTGAGTCCTGTAGGCAAAATGTTCCTGGGGTGGTCAACCGGACATCTAAAAGCTGGAGGTCTACTCAAGCTCGGACGTGGCCAATCCAGGGGCTACCTGACAAGGCAGGCCCATTCACGAGGGCCTCTTATCTAATTGATACCGTAAGGTAAGGGTTTGACCAGGTTATTAACTGAGGCCCTATTGGTCCTCAGGATTGTGTGATACATGAGTCAGCCCAGTCGCTCAATATTGTTTGTCATCTCCAGGGTCCTCTTCTGTTGGACGGGACTAAATCG
>OY992891.1:95651488-95768988 GCA_963921405.1 Cepaea hortensis
AGAACACATCTGACTATTAATAGAACAAAATAGTTAAAATTCACAGAATATAATAGAACATATCAGAGAACATATACATAATACATACAGAACATAATAGCATTCCATACAGCTATGGAGAACAGAGAAACTAGCCCGGAGCTTCACACTGTATAACTTCCTACATTGACGAACCTAGGGACATGTGATCTGAAAACTTCATGAAGTGGTCCAGCTGTGGGGAATGTTTTGGCGAGATAACCATACAACTGGCTCAGTATGGAATAGAAAGAAAAAGCAGCGGCTGCAGCAGGATATAACAATATGAATTGGAAACAAACAGGTATATTAAACTCCTGCGAGAAGAAACGTACTAAACATCAACATGTTGCACATACCTTACAAGGAGATACATCGTATCGCGAAATACAGGTGAAAATCCGAAATCAGAAGCACTCAATAAATATATAAAATGAATAATAAAATAAAGTAAAATACACACAAACGCGTACAATACGACACACAGGATATTGGCTCAGTAAGACTGCCACTCCAGGCACATGATCAGCTGGGCCATATTGAGTTATCTGATTTGAAGTTGTTGTTGTTTTCAACTATTTGTTTTCCTTGTTTATTGTTTAGTTATGTTTCCCGTGATGCTATCTCAGTGGGGGATGTGCCTGCTTTTAGTTAACCATTATAATACTACTGAGTGTAGCTTCAGGCTAATGAGGAGATTAACTTCCAAAATTATTTGGCATAAAAACACACATGCATCTTGTCTTTGCTGACCTTTGGCAGTAGGGGTAGTAGCACCATAATTGACAATGGAAGACAGCGTTATGTTTTGTGATCTGGTTTTAAAATAATTGGTTTGTTTGTAGCTTAGTTGTATTAGTGTCAGTTCTATGGCTGTGTATTCTCATTTTTTTTAAATGTAGTTAGTGGACAAGTGCCATTGAATCAAAAGATTGATTGATTGATTGATTGATTTAGGAACCGACATCACAGCATTCGGGGCATTCCCATAAGCGCTCTGTCCCCATCCTCAAAAGCCAGCGTAGAGTTCCAAAACTAATAGTATCCATTACAATCTGATTATATGTCCGTCTTGCTTTACATTTGAGTGAGTAAACCTCAGGATAGCATAATTAGACATCCCTTGTTTGGAACCAACAGGACAGTACCTCTGAAGTTGGAGTGGGTTCGCCTGATGGTGAGGGACACTGTTAATAAGGAACGCTCATCCACAAGTAAAATTCAGTCCATTACTACTATAAATAGTGTGTATGGATTACGCGGGAGTTGAAAGCGAGCGAGCACACAAATACAAACAAAAACACAAGGCAGTGAAATTCATACAAGAGACAACATTGCAGTTATAGATATATTTCATACAAGAGACAACATTGCAGTTATAGATATATTTCATACAAGAGACAACATTGCAGTTATAGATATATTTCATACAAGAGACAACATTGCAGTTATAGTTTCATACAAGAGACAACATTGCAGTTATAGATATATTTCATACAAGAGACAACATTGCAGTTATAGATATATTTCATACAAGAGACAACATTGCAATTATAGTTTCATCCAAGAGACAACATTGCAGTTATAGATATATTTCATACAAGAGACAACATTGCAGTTATAGTTTCATACAAGAGACAACATTGCAGTTATAGATATATTTTATACAAGAGACAACATTGCAGTTATAGTTATATTTCATACAAGAGACAACATTGCAGTTATAGTTTCATACAAGAGACAACATTGCAGTTATAGATATATTTCATACAAGAGACAACATTGCAGTTATAGATATATTTCATACAAGAGACAACATTGCAGTTATAGATATATTTCATACAAGAGACAACATTGCAGTTATAGTTTCATACAAGAGACAACATTGCAGTTATAGATATATTTCATACAAGAGACAACATTGCAGTTATAGATATATTTCATACAAGAGACAACATTGCAGTTATAGATATATTTTATACAAGAGACAACATTGCAGTTATAGATATATTTCATACAAGAGACAACATTGCAGTTATAGTTTCATACAAGAGACAACATTGCAGTTATAAATATATTTCATACAAGAGACAACACTGCAGTTATAGATATATTTCATACAAGAGACAACATTGCAGTAATAGATATATTTAATGCAAGAGACAACATTGCAGTTATAGATATATTTCATACAAGAGACAACATTGCAGTTATAGATATATTTCATACAAGAGACAACATTGCAGTTATAGACATATTTCATACAAGAGATAACATTGCAGTTATAGATATATTTCATACAAGAGACAACATTGCAGTTATAGATATATTTCATACAAGAGACAACATTGCAGTTATAGATATATTTCATACAAGAGACAACATTGCAGTTATAGATATATTTCATACAAGAGACAACATTGCAGTTATAGTTTCATACAAGAGACAACATTGCAGTTATAGATATGTTTCATACAAGAGACAACATTGCAGTTATAGATATATTTCATACAAGAGACAACATTGCAGTAATAGATATATTTCATACAAGAGACAACATTGCAGTTATAGATATATTTTATACAAGAGACAACATTGCAGTTATAGATATATTTCATACAAGAGACAACATTGCAGTTATAGTTTCATACAAGAGACAACATTGCAGTTATAGATATATTTCATACAAGAGACAACACTGCAGTTATAGATATATTTCATACAAGAGACAACATTGCAGTTATAGATATATTTCATGCAAGAGACAACATTGCAGTTATAGATATATTTCATACAAGAGACAACATGGCAGTTTTAGATATATTTCATACAAGAGAAAACACTGCAGTTATAGATATATTTCATACAAGAGACAACATTGCAGTTATAGATATATTTCATGCAAGAGACAACATTGCAGTTATAGATATATTTCATACAAGAGACAACATTGCAATTATAGTTTCATACAAGAGACAACATTGCAGTTATAGATATATTTCATACAAGAGACAACACTGCAGTTATAGATATATTTCATACAAGAGACAACATTGCAGTTATAGATATATTTCATGCAAGAGACAACATTGCAGTTATAGATATATTTCATACAAGAGACAACATTGCAGTTATAGTTTCATACAAGAGACAACATTGCAGTTATAAATATATTTCATGCAAGAGACAACATTGCAGTTATAGATATATTTCATACAAGAGACAACATTGCAGTTATAGTTTCATACAAGAGACAACATTGCAGTTATAAATATATTTCATACAAGAGACAACACTGCAGTTATAGATATATTTCATACAAGAGACAACATTGCAGTTATAGATATATTTAATGCAAGAGACAACATTGCAGTTATAGATATATTTCATACAAGAGACAACATTGCAGTTATAGATATATTTCATACAAGAGACAACATTGCAGTTATAGACATATTTCATACAAGAGATAACATTGCAGTTATAGATATATTTCATACAAGAGACAACATTGCAGTTATAGATATATTTCATACAAGAGACAACATTGCAGTTATAGATATATTTCATACAAGAGACAACATTGCAGTTATAGATATATTTCATACAAGAGACAACATTGCAGTTATAGTTTCATACAAGAGACAACATTGCAGTTATAGATATGTTTCATACAAGAGACAACATTGCAGTTATAGATATATTTCATACAAGAGACAACATTGCAGTAATAGATATATTTCATACAAGAGACAACATTGCAGTTATAGATATATTTTATACAAGAGACAACATTGCAGTTATAGATATATTTCATACAAGAGACAACATTGCAGTTATAGTTTCATACAAGAGACAACATTGCAGTTATAGATATATTTCATACAAGAGACAACACTGCAGTTATAGATATATTTCATACAAGAGACAACATTGCAGTTATAGATATATTTCATGCAAGAGACAACATTGCAGTTATAGATATATTTCATACAAGAGACAACATTGCAGTTTTAGATATATTTCATACAAGAGAAAACACTGCAGTTATAGATATATTTCATACAAGAGACAACATTGCAGTTATAGATATATTTCATGCAAGAGACAACATTGCAGTTATAGATATATTTCATACAAGAGACAACATTGCAATTATAGTTTCATACAAGAGACAACATTGCAGTTATAGATATATTTCATACAAGAGACAACACTGCAGTTATAGATATATTTCATACAAGAGACAACATTGCAGTTATAGATATATTTCATGCAAGAGACAACATTGCAGTTATAGATATATTTCATACAAGAGACAACATTGCAGTTATAGATATATTTCATACAAGAGACAACATTGCAGTTATAGACATATTTCATACAAGAGACAACATTGCAGTTATAGATATATTTCATACAAGAGACAACATTGCAGTTATAGATATATTTCAAATAAGAGACAACATTGCAGTTTTAGATATATTTCATACAAGAGACAACACTGCAGTTATAGATATATTTCATACAAGAGACAACATTGCAGTTATAGATATATTTCATGCAAGAGACAACATTGCAGTTATAGATATATGTCATACAAGAGACAACATTGCAGTTATAGTTTCATACAAGAGACAACATTGCTGTTATAGATATATTTCATACAAGAGACAACATTGCAGTTATAGATATATTTCATACAAGAGACAACATTGCAGTTATAGATATATTTTATACAAGAGACAACATTGCAGTTATAGTTTCATACAAGAGACAACATTGCAGTTATAAATATATTTCATACAAGAGACAACACTGCAGTTATAGATATATTTCATACAAGAGACAACATTGCAGTTATAGATATATTTCATGCAAGAGACAACATTGCAGTTATAGATATATTTCATACAAGAGACAACATTGCAGTAATAGATATATTTCATACAAGAGACAACATTGCAGTTATAGATATATTTTATACAAGAGACAACATTGCAGTTATAGATATATTTCATACAAGAGACAACATTGCAGTTATAGTTTCATACAAGAGACAACATTGCAGTTATAGATATATTTCATACAAGAGACAACATTGCAGTTATAGATATATTTCATACAAGAGACAACATTGCAGTTACAGATATATTTCATACAAGAGACAACATTGCAGTTATAGATATATTTCATACAAGAGACAACATTGCAGTTATAGATATATTTCATACAAGAGACAACATTGCAGTTATAGACATATTTCATAAAAGAGACAACATTGCAGTTATAGATATATTTCATACAAGAGACAACATTGCAGTTATAGATATATTTCAAATAAGAGACAACATTGCAGTTTTAGATATATTTCATACAAGAGACAACATTGCAGTTATAGATATATTTCATGCAAGAGACAACATTGCAGTTATAGATATATGTCATACAAGAGACAACATTGCAGTTATAGTTTCATACAAGAGACAACATTGCTGTTATAGATATATTTCATACAAGAGACAACATTGCAGTTATAAATATATTTCATACAAGAGACAACATTGCAGTTATAGATATATTTTATACAAGAGACAACATTGCAGTTATAGTTTCATACAAGAGACAACATTGCAGTTATAAATATATTTCATACAAGAGACAACACTGCAGTTATAGATATATTTCATACAAGAGACAACATTGCAGTTATAGATATATTTCATGCAAGAGACAACATTGCAGTTATAGATATATTTCATACAAGAGACAACATTGCAGTTATAGATATATTTCATACAAGAGACAACATTGCAGTTATAGACATATTTCATACAAGAGATAACATTGCAGTTATAGATATATTTCATACAAGAGACAACATTGCATTTATAGACATATTTCATACAAGAGACAACATTGCAGTTATAGATATATTTCATACAAGAGACAACACTGCAGTTATAGATATATTTCATACAAGAGACAACATTGCAGTTATAGTTTCATACAAGAGACAACATTGCAGTTATAGATACATTTCATACAAGAGACAACATTGCAGTTATAGATATATTTTATACAAGAGACAACATTGCAGTTATAGATATATTTCATACAAGAGACAACATTGCAGTTATAGTTTCATACAAGAGACAACATTGCAGTTATAGATATATTTCATACAAGAGACAACATTGCAGTTATAGATATATTTCATACAAGAGACAACATTGCAGTAATAGATATATTTCATACAAGAGACAACATTGCAGTTATAGATATATTTTATACAAGAGACAACATTGCAGTTATAGATATATTTCATACAGGAGACAACATTGCAGTTATAGTTTCATACAAGAGACAACATTGCAGTTATAGATATATTTCATACAAGAGACAACACTGCAGTTATAGATATATTTCATACAAGAGACAACATTGCAGTTATAGATATATTTCATGCAAGAGACAACATTGCAGTTATAGATGTATTTCATACAAGAGACAACATTGCAGTTATAGATATATTTCATACAAGAGACAACATTGCAGTTATAGTTTCATACAAGAGACAACATTGCTGTTATAGATATATTTCATACAAGAGACAACATTGCAGTTATAGATATATTTCATACAAGAGACAACATTGCAGTTATAGATATATTTCATTCAAGAGACAACATTGCAGTTATTGATATATTTCATACAAGAGACAACATTGCAGTTATAGATATATTTCATACAAGAGACAACATTGCAGTTATAGATTCATACAAGAGACAACATTGCAGTTATAGATATATTTCATACAAGAGACAACATTGCAGTTATAGTTTCATACAAGAGACAACATTGCAGTTATAGATATATTTCATACAAGAGACAACATTGCAGTTATACATATATTTCATACAAGAGACAACATTGCAGTTATAGATATATTTCATACAAGAGACAACATTGCAGTTATAGATATATTTCATACAAGAGACAACATTGCAGTTATAGATATATTTCATACAAGAGACAACATTGCAGTTATAGATATATTTCATACAAGAGACAACATTGCAGTTATAGATATATTTCATACAAGAGACAACATTGCAGTTATAGATATATTTCATACAAGAGACAACATTGCAGTTATAAATATATTTCATACAAGAGACAACACTGCAGTTATAGATATATTTCATACAAGAGACAACATTGCAGTTATAGATATATTTTATGCAAGAGACAACATTGCAGTTATATATATATTTCATACAAGAGACAACATTGCAGTTATAGATATATTTCATACAAGAGACAACATTGCAGTTATAGACATATTTCATACAAGAGATAACATTGCAGTTATAGATATATTTTATACAAGAGACAACATTGCAGTTATAGACATATTTCATACAAGAGACAACATTGCAGTTATAGATATATTTCATACAAGAGACAACACTGCAGTTATAGATATATTTCATACAAGAGACAACATTGCAGTTATAGTTTCATACAAGAGACAACATTGCAGTTATAGATATATTTCATACAAGAGACAACATTGCAGTTATAGATATATTTCATACAAGAGACAACATTGCAGTTATAGATATATTTCATACAAGAAACAACATTGCAGTTATAGATAAATTTCATACAAGAGACAACATTGCAGTTATAGATATATTTCATACAAGAGACAACATTGCAGTTATAGATATATTTCATACAAGAGACAACATTGCAGTTATAGATATATTTCAAATAAGAGACAACATTGCAGTGTTAGATATATTTCATACAAGAGACAACACTGCAGTTATAGATATATTTCATACAAGAGACAACATTGAAGTTATAGATATATTTCATACAAGAGACAACATTGCAGTTATAGATATATTTCATACAAGAGACAACATTGCAGTTATAGATATATTTTATACAAGAGACAACATTGCAGTTATAGTTTCATACAAGAGACAACATTGCAGTTATAAATATATTTCATACAAGAGACAACACTGCAGTTATAGATATATTTCATGCAAGAGACAACATTGCAGTTATAGATATATTTCATACAAGAGACAACATTGCAGTTATAGTTTCTTACAAGAGACAACATTGCTGTTATAGATATATTTCATACAAGAGACAACATTGCAGATATAGATATATTTCATACAAGAGACAACATTGCAGTTATATATATATTTTATACAAGAGACAACATTGCAGTTATAGTTTCATACAAGAGACAACATTGCAGTTATAAATATATTTCATACAAGAGACAACACTGCAGTTATAGATATATTTCATACAAGAGACAACATTGCAGTTATAGATATATTTTATGCAAGAGACAACATTGCAGTTATAGATATATTTCATACAAGAGACAACATTGCAGTTATAGATATATTTCATACAAGAGACAACATTGCAGTTATAGACATATTTCATACAAGAGATAACATTGCAGTTATAGATATATTTTATACAAGAGACAACATTGCAGTTACAGACATATTTCATACAAGAGACAACATTGCAGTTATAAATATATTTCATACAAGAGACAACACTGCAGTTATAGATATATTTCATACAAGAGACAACATTGCAGTTATAGATATATTTTATGCAAGAGACAACATTGCAGTTATAGATATATTTCATACAAGAGACAACATTGCAGTTATAGATATATTTCATACAAGAGACAACATTGCAGTTATAGACATATTTCATACAAGAGATAACATTGCAGTTATAGATATATTTTATACAAGAGACAACATTGCAGTTACAGACATATTTCATACAAGAGACAACATTGCAGTTATAGATATATTTCATACAAGAGACAACACTGCAGTTATAGATATATTTCATACAAGAGACAACATTGCAGTTATAGATATATTTTATACAAGAGACAACATTGCAGTTATAGATATATTTCATACAGGAGACAACATTGCAGTTATAGTTTCATACAAGAGACAACATTGCAGTTATAGATATATTTCATACAAGAGACAACACTGCAGTTATAGATATATTTCATACAAGAGACAACATTGCAGTTATAGATATATTTCATGCAAGAGACAACATTGCAGTTATAGATATATTTCATACAAGAGACAACATTGCAGTTATAGATATATTTCATACAAGAGACAACATTGCAGTTATAGTTGCATACAAGAGACAACATTGCTGTTATAGATATATTTCATACAAGAGACAACATTGCAGTTATAGATATATTTCATACAAGAGACAACATTGCAGTTATAGATATATTTCATTCAAGAGACAACATTGCAGTTATTGATATATTTCATACAAGAGACAACATTGCAGTTATAGATATATTTCATACAAGAGACAACATTGCAGTTATAGATTCATACAAGAGACAACATTGCAGTTA
This sequence comes from Cepaea hortensis, assembly GCA_963921405.1. Classification (NCBI taxonomy): domain Eukaryota; kingdom Metazoa; phylum Mollusca; class Gastropoda; order Stylommatophora; family Helicidae; genus Cepaea; species Cepaea hortensis. Next base: position 95,660,970 of record OY992891.1, read on the forward strand.
TAGATATATTTCATACAAGAGACAACATTGCAGTTATAGTTTCATACAAGAGACAACATTGCAGTTATAGATATATTTCATACAAGAGACAACATTGCAGTTATACATATATTTCATACAAGAGACAACATTGCAGTTATAGATATATTTCATACAAGAGACAACATTGCAGTTATAGATATATTTCATACAAGAGACAACATTGCAGTTATAGATATATTTCATACAAGAGACAACATTGCAGTTATAGATATATTTCATACAAGAGACAACATTGCAGTTATAGATATATTTCATACAAGAGACAACATTGCAGTTATAGATATATTTCATACAAGAGACAACATTGCAGTTATAAATATATTTCATACAAGAGACAACACTGCAGTTATAGATATATTTCATACAAGAGACAACATTGCAGTTATAGATATATTTTATGCAAGAGACAACATTGCAGTTATATATATATTTCATACAAGAGACAACATTGCAGTTATAGATATATTTCATACAAGAGACAACATTGCAGTTATAGACATATTTCATACAAGAGATAACATTGCAGTTATAGATATATTTTATACAAGAGACAACATTGCAGTTATAGACATATTTCATACAAGAGACAACATTGCAGTTATAGATATATTTCATACAAGAGACAACACTGCAGTTATAGATATATTTCATACAAGAGACAACATTGCAGTTATAGTTTCATACAAGAGACAACATTGCAGTTATAGATATATTTCATACAAGAGACAACATTGCAGTTATAGATATATTTCATACAAGAGACAACATTGCAGTTATAGATATATTTCATACAAGAAACAACATTGCAGTTATAGATATATTTCATACAAGAGACAACATTGCAGTTATAGATATATTTCATACAAGAGACAACATTGCAGTTATAGATATATTTCATACAAGAGACAACATTGCAGTTATAGATATATTTCAAATAAGAGACAACATTGCAGTGTTAGATATATTTCATACAAGAGACAACACTGCAGTTATAGATATATTTCATACAAGAGACAACATTGAAGTTATAGATATATTTCATACAAGAGACAACATTGCAGTTATAGATATATTTCATACAAGAGACAACATTGCAGTTATAGATATATTTTATACAAGAGACAACATTGCAGTTATAGTTTCATACAAGAGACAACATTGCAGTTATAAATATATTTCATACAAGAGACAACACTGCAGTTATAGATATATTTCATGCAAGAGACAACATTGCAGTTATAGATATATTTCATACAAGAGACAACATTGCAGTTATAGTTTCATACAAGAGACAACATTGCTGTTATAGATATATTTCATACAAGAGACAACATTGCAGTTATAGATATATTTCATACAAGAGACAACATTGCAGTTACATATATATATTTTATACAAGAGACAACATTGCAGTTATAGTTTCATACAAGAGACAACATTGCAGTTATAAATATATTTCATACAAGAGACAACACTGCAGTTATAGATATATTTCATACAAGAGACAACATTGCAGTTATAGATATATTTTATGCAAGAGACAACATTGCAGTTATAGATATATTTCATACAAGAGACAACATTGCAGTTATAGATATATTTCATACAAGAGACAACATTGCAGTTATAGACATATTTCATACAAGAGATAACATTGCAGTTATAGATATATTTTATACAAGAGACAACATTGCAGTTACAGACATATTTCATACAAGAGACAACATTGCAGTTATAAATATATTTCATACAAGAGACAACACTGCAGTTATAGATATATTTCATACAAGAGACAACATTGCAGTTATAGATATATTTTATGCAAGAGACAACATTGCAGTTATAGATATATTTCATACAAGAGACAACATTGCAGTTATAGATATATTTCATACAAGAGACAACATTGCAGTTATAGACATATTTCATACAAGAGATAACATTGCAGTTATAGATATATTTTATACAAGAGACAACATTGCAGTTACAGACATATTTCATACAAGAGACAACATTGCAGTTATAGATATATTTCATACAAGAGACAACACTGCAGTTATAGATATATTTCATACAAGAGACAACATTGCAGTTATAGTTTCTTACAAGAGACAACATTGCAGTTATAGATATATTTCATACAAGAGACAACATTGCAGTTATAGATACATTTCATACAAGAGACAACATTGCAGTTATAGATATATTTCATACAAGAGACAACATTGCAGTTATAGTTTCATACAAGAGACAACATTGCAGTTATAGATATATTTCATACAAGAGACAACATTGCAGTTATAGATATATTTCATACAAGAGACAACATTGCAGTAATAGATATATTTCATACAAGAGACAACCTTGCAGTTATAGATATATTTTATACAAGAGACAACATTGCAGTTATAGATATATTTCATACAAGAGACAACATTGCAGTTATAGTTTCATACAAGAGACAACATTGCAGTTATAGATATATTTCATACAAGAGACAACACTGCAGTTATAGATATATTTCATACAAGAGACAACATTGCAGTTATAGATATATTTCATGCAAGAGACAATATTGCAGTTATAGATATATTTCATACAAGAGACAACATTGCAGTTATAGATATATTTCATACAAGAGACAACATTGCAGTTATAGACATATTTCATACAAGAGATAACATTGCAGTTATAGTTTCATACAAGAGACAACATTGCAGTTATAGATATATTTCATACAAGAGACAACATTGCAGTTATAGTTTCATACAAGAGACAACATTGCAGTTATAGATATATTTCATACAAGAGACAACATTGCAGTTATAGATATATTTCATACAAGAGACAACATTGCAGTAATAGATATATTTCATACAAGAGACAACATTGCAGTTATAGATATATTTTATACAAGAGACAACATTGCAGTTATAGATATATTTCATACAAGAGACAACATTGCAGTTATAGTTTCATACAAGAGACAACATTGCAGTTATAGATATATTTCATACAAGAGACAACACTGAAATTATAGATATATTTCATACAAGAGACAACATTGCAGTTATAGTTTCATACAAGAGACAACATTGCAGTTATAGATATATTTCATACAAGAGACAACATTGCAGTTATAGATATATTTCATACAAGAGACAACATTGCAGTTATAGATATATTTCATACTAGAGACAACATTGCAGTTATAGTTTCATACAAGAGACAACATTGCAGTTATAGATATATTTCATACAAGAGACAACATTGCAGTTATAGATATATTTCATACAAGAGACAACATTGCAGTAATAGATATATTTCATACAAGAGACAACATTGCAGTTATAGATATATTTTATACAAGAGACAACATTGCAGTTATAGATATATTTCATACAAGAGACAACATTGCAGTTATAGTTTCATACAAGAGACAACATTGCCGTTATAGATATATTTCATACAAGAGACAACACTGCAGTTATAGATATATTTCATATAAGAGACAACATTGCAGTTATAGTTTCATACAAGAGACAACATTGCAGTTATAGATATATTTCATACAAGAGACAACATTGCAGTTATAGATATATTTCATACAAGAGACAACATTGCAGTTATAGACATATTTCATACAAGAGATAACATTGCAGTTATAGATATATTTCATACAAGAGACAACATTGCAGTTATAGTTTCATACAAGAGACAACATTGCTGTTATAGATATATTTCATACAAGAGACAACATTGCAGTTATAGATATATTTCATACAAGAGACAACATTGCAGTTATAGATATATTTCATACAAGAGACAACATTGCAGTTATTGATATATTTCATACAAGAGACAACATTGCAGTTATAGATATATTTCATACAAGAGACAACATTGCAGTTATAGATTCATACAAGAGACAACATTGCAGTTATAGTTTAATACAAGAGACAACATTGCAGTTATAGTTTCATACAAGAGACAACATTGCAGTTATAGATATATTTCATACAAGAGACAACATTGCAGTTATAGATATATTTCATACAAGAGACAACATTGCAGTAATAGATATATTTCATACAAGAGACAACATTGCAGTTATAGATACATTTTATACAAGAGACAACATTGCAGTTATAGATATATTTCATACAAGAGACAACATTGCAGTTATAGTTTCATACAAGAGACAACATTGCAGTTATAGATATACTTCATACAAGAGACAACACTGCAGTTATAGATATATTTCATACAAGAGACAACATTGCAGTTATAGTTTCATACAAGAGACAACATTGCAGTTATAGATATATTTCATACAAGAGACAACATTGCAGTTATAGATATATTTCATACAAGAGACAACATTGCAGTTATAGACATATTTCATACAAGAGATAACATTGCAGTTATAGATATATTTCATACAAGAGACAACATTGCAGTTATAGTTTCATACAAGAGACAACATTGCTGTTATAGATATATTTCATACAAGAGACAACATTGCAGTTATAGATATATTTCATACAAGAGACAACATTGCAGTTATAGATATATTTCATACAAGAGACAACATTGCAGTTATTGATATATTTCATACAAGAGACAACATTGCAGTTATAGATATATTTCATACAAGAGACAACATTGCAGTTATAGATTCATACAAGAGACAACATTGCAGTTATAGATATATTTCATACAAGAGACAACATTGCAGTTATAGATTCATACAAGAGACAACATTGCAGTTATAGATATATTTCATACAAGAGACAACATTGCAGTTATAGATATATTTCATACAAGAGACAACATTGCAGTTATAGATATATTTCATACTAGAGACAACATTGCAGTTATAGTTTCATACAAGAGACAACATTGCAGTTATAGATATATTTCATACAAGAGACAACACTGCAGTTATAGATATATTTCATACAAAAGACAACATTGCAGTTATAGTTTCATACAAGAGACAACATTGCAGTTATAGATATATTTCATACAAGAGACAACATTGCAGTTATAGATATATTTCATACAAGAGACAACATTGCAGTTATAGACATATTTCATACAAGAGATAACATTGCAGTTATAGATATATTTCATACAAGAGACAACATTGCAGTTATAGTTTCATACATGAGACAACATTGCTGTTATAGATATATTTCATACAAGAGACAACATTGCAGTTATAGATATATTTCATACAAGAGACAACATTGCAGTTATAGATATTTTTCATACAAGAGACAACATTGCAGTTATTGATATATTTCATACAAGAGACAACATTGCAGTTATAGATATATTTCATACAAGAGACAACATTGCAGTTATAGATTCATACAAGAGACAACATTGCAGTTATAGATATATTTCATACAAGAGACAACATTGCAGTTATAGATATATTTCATACAAGAGACAACATTGCAGTTATAGATATATTTCATACAAGAGACAACACTGCAGTTATAGATATATTTCATACAAGAGACAACATTGCAGTTATAGTTTCATACAAGAGACAACATTGCAGTTATAGATATATTTCATACAAGAGACAACATTGCAGTTATAGATATATTTCATACAAGAGACAACATTGCAGTTATAGATATATTTCATACTAGAGACAACATTGCAGTTACAGTTTCATACAAGAGACAACATTGCAGTTATAGTTTCATACGAGAGACAACATTGCAGTTATAGATATATTTCATACAAGAGACAACATTGCAGTTATAGATATATTTCATACAAGAGACAACATTGCAGTAATAGATATATTTCAAACAAGAGACAACATTGCAGTTATAGATATATTTTATACAAGAGACAACATTGCAGTTATAGATATATTTCATACAAGAGACAACATTGCAGTTATAGTTTCATACAAGAGACAACATTGCAGTTATAGATATATTTCATACAAGAGACAACACTGCAGTTATAGATATATTTCATACAAGAGACAACATTGCAGTTATAGTTTCATACAAGAGACAACATTGCAGTTATAGATATATTTCATACAAGAGACAACATTGCAGTTATAGATATATTTCATACAAGAGACAACATTGCAGTTATAGACATATTTCATACAAGAGATAACATTGCAGTTATAGATATATTTCATACAAGAGACAACATTGCAGTTATAGTTTCATACAAGAGACAACATTGCAGTTATAGATATATTTCATACAAGAGACAACATTGCAGTTATAGATTCATACAAGAGACAACATTGCAGTTATAGATATATTTCATACAAGAGACAACATTGCAGTTATAGTTTCATACAAGAGACAACATTGCATTTATAGATATATTTCATACAAGAGACAACATTGCAGTTATAGATATATTTCATACAAGAGACAACATTGCAGTTATAGATATATTTCATACAAGAGACAACATTGCAGTTATAGATATATTTCATACAAGAGACAACATTGCAGTTATAGATATATTTCATACAAGAGACAACATTGCAGTTATAGATATATTTCATACAAGAGACAACATTGCAGTTATAGATATATTTCATACAAGAGACAACATTGCAGTTATAGATATATTTCAAATAAGAGACAACATTGCAGTGTTAGATATATTTCATACAAGAGACAACACTGCAGATATAGATATATTTCATACAAGAGACAACATTGCAGTTATAGATATATTTCATACAAGAGACAACATTGCAGTTATAGATATATTTCATACAAGAGACAACATTGCAGTTATAGATATATTTCAAATAAGAGACAACATTGCAGTGTTAGATATATTTCATACAAGAGACAACATTGAAGTTATAGATATATTTCATACAAGAGACAACATTGCAGTTATAGATATATTTCATACAAGAGACAACATTGCAGTTATAGATATATTTTATACAAGAGACAACATTGCAGTAATAGATATATTTCATACAAGAGACAACATTGCAGTTATAAATATATTTCATACAAGAGACAACACTGCAGTTATAGATATATTTCATGCAAGAGACAACATTGCAGTTATAGATATATTTCATACAAGAGACAACATTGCAGTTATAGTTTCATACAAGAGACAACATTGCTGTTATAGATATATTTCATACAAGAGACAACATTGCAGTTATAGATATATTTCATACAAGAGACAACATTGCAGTTATAGATATATTTTATACAAGAGACAACATTGCAGTTATAGATATATTTCAAATAAGAGACAACATTGCAGTGTTAGATATATTTCATACAAGAGACAACACTGCAGTTATAGATATATTTCATACAAGAGACAACATTGCAGTTATAGATATATTTCATGCAAGAGACAACATTGCAGTTATAGATATATTTCATACAAGAGACAACATTGCAGTTATAGTTTCATACAAGAGACAACATTGCTGTTATAGATATATTTCATACAAGAGATAACATTGCAGTTATAGATATATTTTATACAAGAGACAACATTGCAGTTATAGACATATTTCATACAAGAGACAACATTGCAGTTATAGATATATTTCATACAAGAGACAACACTGCAGTTATAGATATATTTCATACAAGAGACAACATTGCAGTTATAGTTTCATACAAGAGACAACATTGCAGTTATAGATATATTTCATGCAAGAGACAACATTGCAGTTATAGATATATTTCATACAAGAGACAACATTGCAGTAATAGATATATTTCATACAAGAGACAACATTGCAGTTATAGATATATTTTATACAAGAGACAACATTGCAGTTATAGATATATTTCATACAAGAGACAACATTGCAGTTATAGTTTCATACAAGAGACAACATTGCAGTTATAGATATATTTCATACAAGAGACAACACTGCAGTTATAGATATATTTCATACAAGAGACAACATTGCAGTTATAGTTTCATACAAGAGACAACATTGCAATTATAGTTTCAAACAAGAGACAACATTGCAGTTATAGATATATTTCATACAAGAGACAACACTGCAGTTATAGATATATTTCATACAAGAGACAACATTGCAGTTATAGATATATTTCATGCAAGAGACAACATTGCAGTTATAGATATATTTCATACAAGAGACAACATTGCAGTTATAGATATATTTCATACAAGAGACAACATTGCAGTTATAGATATATTTCATACAAGAGACAACATTGCATTTATTGATATATTTCATACAAGAGACAACATTGCAGTTATAGATATATTTCATACAAGAGACAACATTGCAGTTATAGATTCATACAAGAGACAACATTGCAGTTATAGATATATTTCATACAAGAGACAACATTGCAGTTATAGATATATTTCATACAAGAGACAACATTGCAGTTATAGATTCATACAAGAGACAACATTGCAGTTATAGATATATTTCATACAAGAGACAACATTGCAGTTATAGTTTCATACAAGAGACAACATTGCATTTATAGATATATTTCATACAAGAGACAACATTGCAGTTATAGATATATTTCATACAAGAGACAACATTGCAGTTATAGATATATTTCATACAAGAGACAACATTGCAGTTATAGATATATTTCATACAAGAGACAACATTGCAGTTATAGATATATTTCAAATAAGAGACAACATTGCAGTGTTAGATATATTTCATACAAGAGACAACATTGCAGTTATAGATATATTTCATACAAGAGACAACATTGCAGTTATAGATATATTTCAAATAAGAGACAACATTGCAGTGTTAGATATATTTTATACAAGAGACAACATTGCAGTAATAGATATATTTCATACAAGAGACAACATTGCAGTTATAAATATATTTCATACAAGAGACAACACTGCAGTTATAGATATATTTCATGCAAGAGACAACATTGCAGTTATAGATATATTTCATACAAGAGACAACATTGCAGTTATAGTTTCATACAAGAGACAACATTGCTGTTATAGATATATTTCATACAAGAGACAACATTGCAGTTATAGATATATTTCATACAAGAGACAACATTGCAGTTATAGATATATTTTATACAAGAGACAACATTGCAGTTATAGATATATTTCAAATAAGAGACAACATTGCAGTGTTAGATATATTTCATACAAGAGACAACACTGCAGTTATAGATATATTTCATACAAGAGACAACATTGCAGTTATAGATATATTTCATGCAAGAGACAACATTGCAGTTATAGATATATTTCATACAAGAGACAACATTGCAGTTATAGTTTCATACAAGAGACAACATTGCTGTTATAGATATATTTCATACAAGAGATAACATTGCAGTTATAGATATATTTTATACAAGAGACAACATTGCAGTTATAGACATATTTCATACAAGAGACAACATTGCAGTTATAGATATATTTCATACAAGAGACAACACTGCAGTTATAGATATATTTCATACAAGAGACAACATTGCAGTTATAGTTTCATACAAGAGACAACATTGCAGTTATAGATATATTTCATACAAGAGACAACATTGCAGTTATAGATATATTTCATACAAGAGACAACATTGCAGTAATAGATATATTTCATACAAGAGACAACATTGCAGTTATAGATATATTTTATACAAGAGACAACATTGCAGTTATAGATATATTTCATACAAGAGACAACATTGCAGTTATAGTTTCATACAAGAGACAACATTGCAGTTATAGATATATTTCATACAAGAGACAACACTGCAGTTATAGATATATTTCATACAAGAGACAACATTGCAGTTATAGATATATTTCATGCAAGAGACAATATTGCAGTTATAGATATATTTCATACAAGAGACAACATTGCAGTTATAGATACATTTCATACAAGAGACAACATTGCAATTATAGATATATTTCATACAAGAGACAACATTGCAGTTATAGTTTCATACAAGAGACAACATTGCAGTTATAGATATATTTCATACAAGAGACAACATTGCAGTTATAGATATATTTCATACAAGAGACAACATTGCAGTAATAGATATATTTCATACAAGAGACAACATTGCAGTTATAGATATATTTTATACAAGAGACAACATTGCAGTTATAAATATATTTCATACAAGAGACAACATTGCAGTTATAGTTTCATACAAGAGACAACATTGCAGTTATAGATATATTTCATACAAGAGACAACACTGCAGTTATAGATATATTTCATACAAGAGACAACACTGCAGTTATAGATATATTTCATACAAGAGACAACATTGCAGTTATAGTTTCATACAAGAGACAACATTGCAGTTATAGATATATTTCATACAAGAGACAACATTGCAGTTATAGATATATTTCATACAAGAGACAACATTGCAGTTATAGATATATTTCATACAAGAGACAACATTGCAGTTATAGTTTCATACAAGAGACAACATTGCAGTTATAGTTTCATACAAGAGACAACATTGCAGTTATAGATATATTTCATACAAGAGACAACACTGCAGTTATAGATATATTTCATACAAGAGACAACATTGCAGTTATAGATATATTTCATGCAAGAGACAACATTGCAGTTATAGATATATTTCATACAATAGACAACATTGCAGTTATAGATATATTTCATACAAGAGACAACATTGCAGTTATAGACATATTTCATACAAGAGATAACATTGCAGTTATAGATATATTTCATACAAGAGACAACATTGCAGTTATAGTTTCATACAAGAGACAACATTGCAGTTATAGATATATTTCATACAAGAGACAACATTGCAGTTATAGTTTCATACAAGAGACAACATTGCAGTTATAGTTTCAAACAAGAGACAACATTGCAGTTATAGATATATTTCATACAAGAGACAACACTGCAGTTATAGATATATTTCATACAAGAGACAACATTGCAGTTATAGATATATTTCATGCAAGAGACAACATTGCAGTTATAGATATATTTCATACAATAGACAACATTGCAGTTATAGATATATTTCATACAAAAGACAACATTGCAGTTATAGACATATTTCATACAAGAGATAACATTGCAGTTATAGATATATTTCATACAAGAGACAACATTGCAGTTATAGTTTCATACAAGAGACAACACTGCTGTTATAGATATATTTCATACAAGAGACAACATTGCAGTTATAGATATATTTCATACAAGAGACAACATTGCAGTTATAGATATATTTCATACAAGAGACAACATTGCAGTTATTGATATATTTCATACAAGAGACAACATTGCAGTTATAGATATATTTCATACAAGAGACAACATTGCAGTTATAGATATATTTTATACAAGAGACAACATTGCAGTTATAGATATATTTCATACAAGAGACAACATTGCAGTTATAGTTTCATACAAGAGACAACATTGCAGTTATAGATATATTTCATACAAGAGACAACACTGCAGTTATAGATATATTTCATACAAGAGACAACATTGCAGTTATAGATATATTTCATGCAAGAGACAATATTGCAGTTATAGATATATTTCATACAAGAGACAACATTGCAGTTATAGATACATTTCATACAAGAGACAACATTGCAATTATAGATATATTTCATACAAGAGACAACATTGCAGTTATAGTTTCATACAAGAGACAACATTGCAGTTATAGATATATTTCATACAAGAGACAACATTGCATTTATAGATATATTTCATACAAGAGACAACATTGCAGTAATAGATATATTTCATACAAGAGACAACATTGCAGTTATAGATATATTTTATACAAGAGACAACATTGCAGTTATAGATATATTTCATACAAGAGACAACATTGCAGTTATAGTTTCATACAAGAGACAACATTGCAGTTATAGATATATTTCATACAAGAGACAACACTGCAGTTATAGATATATTTCATACAAGAGACAACACTGCAGTTATAGATATATTTCATACAAGAGACAACATTGCAGTTATAGTTTCATACAAGAGACAACATTGCAGTTATAGATATATTTCATACAAGAGACAACATTGCAGTTATAGATATATTTCATACAAGAGACAACATTGCAGTTATAGATATATTTCATACAAGAGACAACATTGCAGTTATAGTTTCATACAAGAGACAACATTGCAGTTATAGTTTCATACAAGAGACAACATTGCAGTTATAGATATATTTCATACAAGAGACAACACTGCAGTTATAGATATATTTCATACAAGAGACAACATTGCAGTTATAGATATATTTCATGCAAGAGACAACATTGCAGTTATAGATATATTTCATACAATAGACAACATTGCAGTTATAGATATATTTCATACAAGAGACAACATTGCAGTTATAGACATATTTCATACAAGAGATAACATTGCAGTTATAGATATATTTCATACAAGAGACAACATTGCAGTTATAGTTTCATACAAGAGACAACATTGCTGTTATAGATATATTTCATACAAGAGACAACATTGCAGTTATAGATATATTTCATACAAGAGACAACATTGCAGTTATAGATATATTTCATACAAGAGACAACATTGCAGTTATAGATATATTTCATACAAGAGACAACATTGCAGTTATAGTTTCATACAAGAGACAACATTGCAGTTATAGTTTCATACAAGAGACAACATTGCAGTTATAGATATATTTCATACAAGAGACAACACTGCAGTTATAGATATATTTCATACAAGAGACAACATTGCAGTTATAGATATATTTCATGCAAGAGACAACATTGCAGTTATAGATATATTTCATACAATAGACAACATTGCAGTTATAGATATATTTCATACAAGAGACAACATTGCAGTTATAGACATATTTCATACAAGAGATAACATTGCAGTTATAGATATATTTCATACAAGAGACAACATTGCAGTTATAGTTTCATACAAGAGACAACATTGCTGTTATAGATATATTTCATACAAGAGACAACATTGCAGTTATAGATATATTTCATACAAGAGACAACATTGCAGTTATAGATATATTTCATACAAGAGACAACATTCCAGTTATTGATATATTTCATACAAGAGACAACATTGCAGTTATAGATATATTTCATACAAGAGACAACATTGCAGCTATAGATTCATACAAGAGACAACATTGCAGTTATAGATATATTTCATACAAGAGACAACATTGCAGTTATAGTTTCATACAAGAGACAACATTGCATTTATAGATATATTTCATACAAGAGACAACATTGCAGTTATAGATATATTTCATACAAGAGACAACATTGCAGTTATAGATATATTTCATACAAGAGACAACATTGCAGTTATAGATATATTTCATACAAGAGACAACATTGCAGTTATAGATATATTTCATAAAAGAGACAACATTGCAGTTATAGATATATTTCATACAAGAGACAACATTGCAGTTATAGATATATTTCATACAAGAGACAACATTGCAGTTATAGATATATTTCAAATAAGAGACAACATTGCAGTGTTAGATATATTTCATACAAGAGACAACATTGAAGTTATAGATATATTTCATACAAGAGACAACATTGCAGTTATAGATATATTTTATACAAGAGACAACATTGCAGTTATTGTTTCATAGAAGAGACAACATTGCAGTTATAAATATATTTCATACAAGAGACAACACTGCAGTTATAGATATATTTCATGCAAGAGACAACATTGCAGTTATAGATATATTTCATACAAGAGACAACATTGCAGTTATAGTTTCATACAAGAGACAACATTGCTGTTATAGATATATTTCATACAAGGGACAACATTGCAGTTATAGATATATTTCATACAAGAGACAACATTGCAGTTATAGATATATTTCATACAAGAGACAACATTGCAGTTATAGTTTCATACAAGAGACAACATTGCAGTTATAGATATATTTCATACAAGAGACAACATTGCAGTTATAGATATATTTCATACAAGAGACAACATTGCAGTTATAGATATATTTCATACAAGAGACAACATTGCAGTTATAGACATATTTCATACAAGAGATAACATTGCAGTTATAGATATATTTCATACAAGAGACAACATTGCAGTTATAGTTTCATACAAGAGACAACATTGCTGTTATAGATATATTTCATACAAGAGACAACATTGCAGTTATAGATATATTTCATACAAGAGACAACATTGCAGTTATAGATATATTTTATACAAGAGACAACATTGCAGTTATAGTTTCATACAAGAGACAACATTGCAGTTATAAATATATTTCATACAAGAGACAACACTGCAGTTATAGATATATTTCATACAAGAGACAACATTGCAGTTATAGATATATTTTATGCAAGAGACAACATTGCAGTTATAGATATATTTCATACAAGAGACAACATTGCAGTTATAGATATATTTCATACAAGAGACAACATTGCAGTTATAGACATATTTCATACAAGAGATAACATTGCAGTTATAGATATATTTTATACAAGAGACAACATTGCAGTTATAGACATATTTCATACAAGAGACAACATTGCAGTTATAGATATATTTCATACAAGAGACAACACTGCAGTTATAGATATATTTCATACAAGAGACAACATTGCAGTTATAGTTTCATACAAGAGACAACATTGCAGTTATAGATATATTTCATACAAGAGACAACATTGCAGTTATAGATACATTTCATACAAGAGACAACATTGCAGTTATAGATATATTTCATACAAGAGACAACATTGCAGTTATAGTTTCATACAAGAGACAACATTGCAGTTATAGATATATTTCATACAAGAGACAACATTGCAGTTATAGATATATTTCATACAAGAGACAACATTGCAGTTATAGATATATTTAATGCAAGAGACAACATTGCAGTTATAGATATATTTCATACAAGAGACAACATTGCAGTTATAGATATATTTCATACAAGAGACAACATTGCAGTTATAGTTTCATACAAGAGACAACATTGCAGTTATAGATATGTTTCATACAAGAGACAACATTGCAGTTATAGATATATTTCATACAAGAGACAACATTGCAGTAATAGATATATTTCATACAAGAGACAACATTGCAGTTATAGATATATTTTATACAAGAGACAACATTGCAGTTATAGATATATTTCATACAAGAGACAACATTGCAGTTATAGTTTCATACAAGAGACAACATTGCAGTTATAGATATATTTCATACAAGAGACAACACTGCAGTTATAGATATATTTCATACAAGAGACAACATTGCAGTTATAGATATATTTCATGCAAGAGACAACATTGCAGTTATAGATATATTTCATACAAGAGACAACATTGCAGTTTTAGATATATTTCATACAAGAGAAAACACTGCAGTTATAGATATATTTCATACAAGAGACAACATTGCAGTTATAGATATATTTCATGCAAGAGACAACATTGCAGTTATAGATATATTTCATACAAGAGACAACATTGCAATTATAGTTTCATACAAGAGACAACATTGCAGTTATAGATATATTTCATACAAGAGACAACACTGCAGTTATAGATATATTTCATACAAGAGACAACATTGCAGTTATATATATATTTCATGCAAGAGACAACATTGCAGTTATAGATATATTTCATACAAGAGACAACATTGCAGTTATAGTTTCATACAAGAGACAACATTGCAGTTATAAATATATTTCATGCAAGAGACAACATTGCAGTTATAGATATATTTCATACAAGAGACAACATTGCAGTTATAGTTTCATACAAGAGACAACATTGCAGTTATAAATATATTTCATACAAGAGACAACACTGCAGTTATAGATATATTTCATACAAGAGACAACATTGCAGTTATAGATATATTTAATGCAAGAGACAACATTGCAGTTATAGATATATTTCATACAAGAGACAACATTGCAGTTATAGATATATTTCATACAAGAGACAACATTGCAGTTATAGACATATTTCATACAAGAGATAACATTGCAGTTATAGATATATTTCATACAAGAGACAACATTGCAGTTATAGATATATTTCATACAAGAGACAACATTGCAGTTATAGATATATTTCATACAAGAGACAACATTGCAGTTATAGATATATTTCATACAAGAGACAACATTGCAGTTATAGTTTCATAAAAGAGACAACATTGCAGTTATAGATATGTTTCATACAAGAGACAACATTGCAGTTATAGATATATTTCATACAAGAGACAACATTGCAGTAATAGATATATTTCATACAAGAGACAACATTGCAGTTATAGATATATTTTATACAAGAGACAACATTGCAGTTATAGATATATTTCATACAAGAGACAACATTGCAGTTATAGTTTCATACAAGAGACAACATTGCAGTTATAGATATATTTCATACAAGAGACAACATTGCAGTAATAGATATATTTCATACAAGAGACAACATTGCAGTTATAGATATATTTTATACAAGAGACAACATTGCAGTTATAGATATATTTCATACAAGAGACAACATTGCAGTTATAGTTTCATACAAGAGACAACATTGCAGTTTTAGATATATTTCATACAAGAGAAAACACTGCAGTTATAGATATATTTCATACAAGAGACAACATTGCAGTTATAGATATATTTCATGCAAGAGACAACATTGCAGTTATAGATATATTTCATACAAGAGACAACATTGCAATTATAGTTTCATACAAGAGACAACATTGCAGTTATAGATATATTTCATACAAGAGACAACACTGCAGTTATAGATATATTTCATACAAGAGACAACATTGCAGTTATAGATATATTTCACGCAAGAGACAACATTGCAGTTATAGATATATTTCATACAAGAGACAACATTGCAGTTATAGATATATTTCATACAAGAGACAACATTGCAGTTATAGACATATTTCATACAAGAGACAACATTGCAGTTATAGATATATTTCATACAAGAGACAACATTGCAGTTATAGATATATTTCAAATAAGAGACAACATTGCAGTTTTAGATATATTTCATACAAGAGACAACACTGCAGTTATAGATATATTTCATACAAGAGACAACATTGCAGTTATAGATATATTTCATGCAAGAGACAACATTGCAGTTATAGATATATGTCATACAAGAGACAACATTGCAGTTATAGTTTCATACAAGAGACAACATTGCTGTTATAGATATATTTCATACAAGAGACAACATTGCAGTTATAGATATATTTCATACAAGAGACAACATTGCAGTTATAGATATATTTTATACAAGAGACAACATTGCAGTTATAGTTTCATACAAGAGACAACATTGCAGTTATAAATATATTTCATACAAGAGACAACACTGCAGTTATAGATATATTTCATACAAGAGACAACATTGCAGTTATAGATATATTTCATGCAAGAGACAACATTGCAGTTATAGATATATTTCATACAAGAGACAACATTGCAGTAATAGATATATTTCATACAAGAGACAACATTGCAGTTATAGATATATTTTATACAAGAGACAACATTGCAGTTATAGATATATTTCATACAAGAGACAACATTGCAGTTATAGTTTCATACAAGAGACAACATTGCAGTTATAGATATATTTCATACAAGAGACAACATTGCAGTTATAGTTTCATACAAGAGACAACATTGCAGTTATAGATATATTTCATACAAGAGACAACATTGCAGTTATAGATATATTTCATACAAGAGACAACATTGCAGTTACAGATATATTTCATACAAGAGACAACATTGCAGTTATAGATATATTTCATACAAGAGACAACATTGCAGTTATAGATATATTTCATACAAGAGACAACATTGCAGTTATAGACATATTTCATACAAGAGACAACATTGCAGTTATAGATATATTTCATACAAGAGACAACATTGCAGTTATAGATATATTTCAAATAAGAGACAACATTGCAGTTTTAGATATATTTCATACAAGAGACAACATTGCAGTTATAGATATATTTCATGCAAGAGACAACATTGCAGTTATAGATATATGTCATACAAGAGACAACATTGCAGTTATAGTTTCATACAAGAGACAACATTGCTGTTATAGATATATTTCATACAAGAGACAACATTGCAGTTATAGATATATTTCATACAAGAGTGAACATTGCAGTTATAGATATATTTTATACAAGAGACAACATTGCAGTTATAGTTTCATACAAGAGACAACATTGCAGTTATAAATATATTTCATACAAGAGACAACACTGCAGTTATAGATATATTTCATACAAGAGACAACATTGCAGTTATAGATATATTTCATGCAAGAGACAACATTGCAGTTATAGATATATTTCATACAAGAGACAACATTGCAGTTATAGATATATTTCATACAAGAGACAACATTGCAGTTATAGACATATTTCATACAAGAGATAACATTGCAGTTATAGATATATTTCATACAAGAGACAACATTGCATTTATAGACATATTTCATACAAGAGACAACATTGCAGTTATAGATATATTTCATACAAGAGACAACACTGCAGTTATAGATATATTTCATACAAGAGACAACATTGCAGTTATAGTTTCATACAAGAGACAACATTGCAGTTATAGATATATTTCATACAAGAGACAACATTGCAGTTATAGATATATTTTATACAAGAGACAACATTGCAGTTATAGATATATTTCATACAAGAGACAACATTGCAGTTATAGTTTCATACAAGAGACAACATTGCAGTTATAGATATATTTCATACAAGAGACAACATTGCAGTTATAGATATATTTCATACAAGAGACAACATTGCAGTAATAGATATATTTCATACAAGAGACAACATTGCAGTTATAGATATATTTTATACAAGAGACAACATTGCAGTTATAGATATATTTCATACAGGAGACAACATTGCAGTTATAGTTTCATACAAGAGACAACATTGCAGTTATAGATATATTTCATACAAGAGACAACACTGCAGTTATAGATATATTTCATACAAGAGACAACATTGCAGTTATAGATATATTTCATGCAAGAGACAACATTGCAGTTATAGATATATTTCATACAAGAGACAACATTGCAGTTATAGATATATTTCATACAAGAGACAACATTGCAGTTATAGATATATTTCATTCAAGAGACAACATTGCAGTTATTGATATATTTCATACAAGAGACAACATTGCAGTTATAGATATATTTCATACAAGAGACAACATTGCAGTTATAGATTCATACAAGAGACAACATTGCAGTTATAGATATATTTCATACAAGAGACAACATTGCAGTTATAGTTTCATACAAGAGACAACATTGCAGTTATAGATATATTTCATACAAGAGACAACATTGCAGTTATACATATATTTCATACAAGAGACAACATTGAAGTTATAGATATATTTCATACAAGAGACAACATTGCAGTTATAGATATATTTCATACAAGAGACAACATTGCAGTTATAGATATATTTCATACAAGAGACAACATTGCAGTTATAGATATATTTCATACAAGAGACAACATTGCAGTTATAGATATATTTCATACAAGAGACAACATTGCAGTTATAGATATATTTCATACAAGAGACAACATTGCAGTTATAAATATATTTCATACAAGAGACAACACTGCAGTTATAGATATATTTCATACAAGAGACAACATTGCAGTTATAGATATATTTTATGCAAGAGACAACATTGCAGTTATATATATATTTCATACAAGAGACAACATTGCAGTTATAGATATATTTCATACAAGAGACAACATTGCAGTTATAGACATATTTCATACAAGAGATAACATTGCAGTTATAGATATATTTTAAACAAGAGACAACATTGCAGTTATAGACATATTTCATACAAGAGACAACATTGCAGTTATAGATATATTTCATACAAGAGACAACACTGCAGTTATAGATATATTTCATACAAGAGACAACATTGCAGTTATAGTTTCATACAAGAGACAACATTGCAGTTATAGATATATTTCATACAAGAGACAACATTGCAGTTATAGATATATTTCATACAAGAGACAACATTGCAGTTATAGATATATTTCATACAAGAAACAACATTGCAGTTATAGATATATTTCATACAAGAGACAACATTGCAGTTATAGATATATTTCATATAAGAGACAACATTGCAGTTATAGATATATTTCATACAAGAGACAACATTGCAGTTATAGATATATTTCAAATAAGAGACAACATTGCAGTGTTAGATATATTTCATACAAGAGACAACACTGCAGTTATAGATATATTTCATACAAGAGACAACATTGAAGTTATAGATATATTTCATACAAGAGACAACATTGCAGTTATAGATATATTTCATACAAGAGACAACATTGCAGTTATAGATATATTTTATACAAGAGACAACATTGCAGTTATAGTTTCATACAAGAGACAACATTGCAGTTATAAATATATTTCATACAAGAGACAACACTGCAGTTATAGTTATATTTCATGCAAGAGACAACATTGCAGTTATAGATATATTTCATACAAGAGACAACATTGCAGTTATAGTTTCATACAAGAGACAACATTGCTGTTATAGATATATTTCATACAAGAGACAACATTGCAGTTATAGATATATTTCATACAAGAGACAACATTGCAGTTATAGATATATTTTATACAAGAGACAACATTGCAGTTATAGTTTCATACAAGAGACAACATTGCAGTTATAAATATATTTCATACAAGAGACAACACTGCAGTTATAGATATATTTCATACAAGAGACAACATTGCAGTTATAGATATATTTTATGCAAGAGACAACATTGCAGTTATAGATATATTTCATACAAGAGACAACATTGCAGTTATAGATATATTTCATACAAGAGACAACATTGCAGTTATAGACATATTTCATACAAGAGATAACATTGCAGTTATAGATATATTTTATACAAGAGACAACATTGCAGTTACAGACATATTTCATACAAGAGACAACATTGCAGTTATAGATATATTTCATACAAGAGACAACACTGCAGTTATAGATATATTTCATACAAGACACAACATTGCAGTTATAGTTTCTTACAAGAGACAACATTTCAGTTATAGATATATTTCATACAAGAGACAACATTGCAGTTATAGATACATTTCATACAAGAGACAACATTGCAGTTATAGATATATTTCATACAAGAGACAACATTGCAGTTATAGTTTCATACAAAAGACAACATTGCAGTTATAGATATATTTCATACAAGAGACAACATTGCAGTTATAGATATATTTCATACAAGAGACAACATTGCAGTAATAGATATATTTCATACAAGAGACAACCTTGCAGTTATAGATATATTTTATACAAGAGACAACATTGCAGTTATAGATATATTTCATACAAGAGACAACATTGCAGTTATAGTTTCATACAAGAGACAACATTGCAGTTATAGATATATTTCATACAAGAGACAACACTGCAGTTATAGATATATTTCATACAAGAGACAACATTGCAGTTATAGATATATTTCATGCAAGAGACAATATTGCAGTTATAGATATATTTCATACAAGAGACAACATTGCAGTTATAGATATATTTCATACAAGAGACAACATTGCAGTTATAGACATATTTCTTACAAGAGATAACATTGCAGTTATAGTTTCATACAAGAGACAACATTGCAGTTATAGATATATTTCATACAAGAGACAACATTGCAGTTATAGTTTCATACAAGAGACAACATTGCAGTTATAGATATATTTCATACAAGAGACAACATTGCAGTTATAGATATATTTCATACAAGAGACAACATTGCAGTAATAGATATATTTCATACAAGAGACAACATTGCAGTTATAGATATATTTTATACAAGAGACAACATTGCAGTTATAGATATATTTCATACAAGAGACAACATTGCAGTTATAGTTTCATACAAGAGACAACATTGCAGTTATAGATATATTTCATACAAGAGACAACACTGAAATTATAGATATATTTCATACAAGAGACAACATTGCAGTTATAGTTTCATACAAGAGACAACATTGCAGTTATAGATATATTTCATACAAGAGACAACATTGCAGTTATAGATATATTTCATACAAGAGACAACATTGCAGTTATAGATATATTTCATACTAGAGACAACATTGCAGTTATAGTTTCATACAAGAGACAACATTGCAGTTATAGTTTCATACAAGAGACAACATTGCAGTTATAGATATATTTCATACAAGAGACAACATTGCAGTTATAGATATATTTCATACAAGAGACAACATTGCAGTAATAGATATATTTCATACAAGAGACAACATTGCAGTTATAGATATATTTTATACAAGAGACAACATTGCAGTTATAGATATATTTCATACAAGAGACAACATTGCAGTTATAGTTTCATACAAGAGACAACATTGCCGTTATAGATATATTTCATACAAGAGACAACACTGCAGTTATAGATATATTTCATATAAGAGACAACATTGCAGTTATAGTTTCATACAAGAGACAACATTGCAGTTATAGATATATTTCATACAAGAGACAACATTGCAGTTATAGATATATTTCATACAAGAGACAACATTGCAGTTATAGACATATTTCATACAAGAGATAACATTGCAGTTATAGATATATTTCATACAAGAGACAACATTGCAGTTATAGTTTCATACAAGAGACAACATTGCTGTTATAGATATATTTCATACAAGAGACAACATTGCAGTTATAGATATATTTCATACAAGAGACAACATTGCAGTTATAGATATATTTCATACAAGAGACAACATTGCAGTTATTGATATATTTCATACAAGAGACAACATTGCAGTTATAGATATATTTCATACAAGAGACAACATTGCAGTTATAGATTCATACAAGAGACAACATTGCAGTTATAGTTTAATACAAGAGACAACATTGCAGTTATAGTTTCATACAAGAGACAACATTGCAGTTATAGATATATTTCATACAAGAGACAACATTGCAGTTATAGATATATTTCATACAAGAGACAACATTGCAGTAATAGATATATTTCATACAAGAGACAACATTGCAGTTATAGATATATTTTATACAAGAGACAACATTGCAGTTATAGATATATTTCAAACAAGAGACAACATTGCAGTTATAGTTTCATACAAGAGACAACATTGCAGTTATAGATATACTTCATACAAGAGACAACACTGCAGTTATAGATATATTTCATACAAGAGACAACATTGCAGTTATAGTTTCATACAAGAGACAACATTGCAGTTATAGATATATTTCATACAAGAGACAACATTGCAGTTATAGATATATTTCATACAAGAGACAACATTGCAGTTATAGACATATTTCATACAAGAGATAACATTGCAGTTATAGATATATTTCATACAAGAGACAACATTGCAGTTATAGTTTCATACAAGAGACAACATTGCTGTTATAGATATATTTCATACAAGAGACAACATTGCAGTTATAGATATATTTCACACAAGAGACAACATTGCAGTTATAGATATATTTCATACAAGAGACAACATTGCAGTTATTGATATATTTCATACAAGAGACAACATTGCAGTTATAGATATATTTCATACAAGAGACAACATTGCAGTTATAGATTCATACAAGAGACAACATTGCAGTTATAGATATATTTCATACAAGAGACAACATTGCAGTTATAGATATATTTCATACAAGAGACAACATTGCAGTTATAGATATATTTCATACAAGAGACAACATTGCAGTTATAGATATATTTCATACAAGAGACAACACTGCAGTTATAGATATATTTCATACAAAAGACAACATTGCAGTTATAGTTTCATACAAGAGACAACATTGCAGTTATAGATATATTTCATACAAGAGACAACATTGCAGTTATAGATATACTTCATACAAGAGACAACACTGCAGTTATAGATATATTTCATACAAGAGACAACATTGCAGTTATAGTTTCATACAAGAGACAACATTGCAGTTATAGATATATTTCATACAAGAGACAACATTGCAGTTATAGATATATTTCATACAAGAGACAACATTGCAGTTATAGACATATTTCATACAAGAGATAACATTGCAGTTATAGATATATTTCATACAAGAGACAACATTGCAGTTATAGTTTCATACAAGAGACAACATTGCTGTTATAGATATATTTCATACAAGAGACAACATTGCAGTTATAGATATATTTCACACAAGAGACAACATTGCAGTTATAGATATATTTCATACAAGAGACAACATTGCAGTTATTGATATATTTCATACAAGAGACAACATTGCAAATATAGATATATTTCATACAAGAGACAACATTGCAGTTATAGATTCATACAAGAGACAACATTGCAGTTATAGATATATTTCATACAAGAGACAACATTGCAGTTATAGATATATTTCATACAAGAGACAACATAGCAGTTATAGATATATTTCATACAAGAGACAACATTGCAGTTATAGATATATTTCATACAAGAGACAACACTGCAGTTATAGATATATTTCATACAAAAGACAACATTGCAGTTATAGTTTCATACAAGAGACAACATTGCAGTTATAGATATATTTCATACAAGAGACAACATTGCAGTTATAGATATATTTCATACAAGAGACAACATTGCAGTTATAGACGTATTTCATACAAGAGATAACATTGCAGTTATAGATATATTTCATACAAGAGACAACATTGCAGTTATAGTTTCATACATGAGACAACATTGCTGTTATAGATATATTTCATACAAGAGACAACATTGCAGTTATAGATATATTTCATACAAGAGACAACATTGCAGTTATAGATATTTTTCATACAAGAGACAACATTGCAGTTATTGATATATTTCATACAAGAGACAACATTGCTGTTATAGATATATTTCATACAAGAGACAACATTGCAGTTATAGATTCATACAAGAGACAACATTGCAGTTATAGATATATTTCATACAAGAGACAACATTGCAGTTATAGATATATTTCATACAAGAGACAACATTGCAGTTATAGATATATTTCATACAAGAGACAACACTGCAGTTATAGATATATTTCATACAAGAGACAACATTGCAGTTATAGTTTCATACAAGAGACAACATTGCAGTTATAGATATATTTCATACAAGAGACAACATTGCAGTTATAGATATATTTCATACTAGAGACAACATTGCAGTTACAGTTTCATACAAGAGACAACATTGCAGTTATAGTTTCATACAAGAGACAACATTGCAGTTATAGATATATTTCATACAAGAGACAACATTGCAGTTATAGATATATTTCATACAAGAGACAACATTGCAGTAATAGATATATTTCAAACAAGAGACAACATTGCAGTTATAGATATATTTTATACAAGAGACAACATTGCAGTTATAGATATATTTCATACAAGAGACAACATTGCAGTTATAGTTTCATACAAGAGACAACATTGCAGTTATAGATATATTTCATACAAGAGACAACACTGCAGTTATAGATATATTTCATACAAGAGACAACATTGCAGTTATAGTTTCATACAAGAGACAACATTGCAGTTATAGATATATTTCATACAAGAGACAACATTGCAGTTATAGATATATTTCATACAAGAGACAACAATGCAGTTATAGACATATTTCATACAAGAGATAACATTGCAGTTATAGATATATTTCATACAAGAGACAACATTGCAGTTATAGTTTCATACAAGAGACAACATTGCTGTTATAGATATATTTCATACAAGAGACAACATTGCAGTTATAGATATATTTCATACAAGAGACAACATTGCAGTTATAGATATATTTCATACAAGAGACAACATTGCATTTATTGATATATTTCATACAAGAGACAACATTGCAGTTATAGATATATTTCATACAAGAGACAACATTGCAGTTATAGATTCATACAAGAGACAACATTGCAGTTATAGATATATTTCATACAAGAGACAACATTGCAGTTATAGATATATTTCATACAAGAGACAACATTGCAGTTATAGATTCATACAAGAGACAACATTGCAGTTATAGATATATTTCATACAAGAGACAACATTGCAGTTATAGTTTCATACAAGAGACAACATTGCATTTATAGATATATTTCATACAAGAGACAACATTGCAGTTATAGATATATTTCATACAAGAGACAACATTGCAGTTATAGATATATTTCATACAGGAGACAACATTGCAGTTATAGATATATTTCATACAAGAGACAACATTGCAGTTATAGATATATTTCATACAAGAGACAACATTGCAGTTATAGATATATTTCATACAAGAGACAACATTGCAGTTATAGATATATTTCATACAAGAGACAACATTGCAGTTATAGATATATTTCAAATAAGAGACAACATTGCAGTGTTAGATATATTTCATACAAGAGACAACACTGCAGTTATAGATATATTTCATACAAGAGACAACATTGCAGTTATAGATATATTTCATACAAGAGACAACATTGCAGTTATAGATATATTTCATACAAGAGACAACATTGCAGTTATAGATATATTTCAAATAAGAGACAACATTGCAGTGTTAGATATATTTCATACAAGAGACAACATTGAAGTTATAGATATATTTCATACAAGAGACAACATTGCAGTTATAGATATATTTCATACAAGAGACAACATTGCAGTTATAGATATATTTTATACAAGAGACAACATTGCAGTAATAGATATATTTCATACAAGAGACAACATTGCAGTTATAAATATATTTCATACAAGAGACAACACTGCAGTTATAGATATATTTCATGCAAGAGACAACATTGCAGTTATAGATATATTTCATACAAGAGACAACATTGCAGTTATAGTTTCATACAAGAGACAACATTGCTGTTATAGATATATTTCATACAAGAGACAACATTGCAGTTATAGATATATTTCATACAAGAGACAACATTGCAGTTATAGATATATTTTATACAAGAGACAACATTGCAGTTATAGACATATTTCAAATAAGAGACAACATTGCAGTGTTAGATATATTTCATACAAGAGACAACACTGCAGTTATAGATATATTTCATACAAGAGACAACATTGCAGTTATAGATATATTTCATGCAAGAGACAACATTGCAGTTATAGATATATTTCATACAAGAGACAACATTGCAGTTATAGTTTCATACAAGAGACAACATTGCTGTTATAGATATATTTCATACAAGAGATAACATTGCAGTTATAGATATATTTTATACAAGAGACAACATTGCAGTTATAGACATATTTCATACAAGAGACAACATTGCAGTTATAGATATATTTCATACAAGAGACAACACTGCAGTTATAGATATATTTCATACAAGAGACAACATTGCAGTTATAGTTTCATACAAGAGACAACATTGCAGTTATAGATATATTTCATACAAGAGACAACACTGCAGTTATAGATACATTTCATACAAGAGACAACATTGCAGTTATAGATATATTTCATACAAGAGACAACATTGCAGTTATAGTTTCATACAAGAGACAACATTGCAGTTATAGATATATTTCATACAAGAGACAACATTGCAGTTATAGATATATTTCATACAAGAGACAACATTGCAGTAATAGATATATTTCATACAAGAGACAACATTGCAGTTAAAGATATATTTTATACAAGAGACAACATTGCAGTTATAGATATATTTCATACAAGAGACAACATTGCAGTTATAGTTTCATACAAGAGACAACATTGCAGTTATAGATATATTTCATACAAGAGACAACATTGCAGTTATAGATATATTTCATACAAGAGACAACATTGCAGTTATTGATATATTTCATACAAGAGACAACATTGCAGTTATAGATATATTTCATACAAGAGACAACATTGCAGTTATAGATTCATACAAGAGACAACATTGCAGTTATAGATATATTTCATACAAGAGACAACATTGCAGTTATAGATTCATACAAGAGACAACATTGCAGTTATAGATATATTTCATACAAGAGACAACATTGCAGTTATAGATATATTTCATACAAGAGACAACATTGCAGTTATAGATATATTTCATACAAGAGACAACATTGCAGTTATAGATATATTTCATACAAGAGACAACACTGCAGTTATAGATATATTTCATACAAAAGACAACATTGCAGTTATAGTTTCATACAAGAGACAACATTGCAGTTATAGATATATTTCATACAAGAGACAACATTGCAGTTATAGATATATTTCATACAAGAGACAACATTGCAGTTATAGACATATTTCATACAAGAGATAACATTGCAGTTATAGATATATTTCATACAAGAGACAACATTGCAGTTATAGTTTCATACATGAGACAACATTGCTGTTATAGATATATTTCATACAAGAGACAACATTGCAGTTATAGATATATTTCATACAAGAGACAACATTGCAGTTATAGATATTTTTCATACAAGAGACAACATTGCAGTTATTGATATATTTCATACAAGAGACAACATTGCAGTTATAGATATATTTCATACAAGAGACAACATTGCAGTTATAGATTCATACAAGAGACAACATTGCAGTGATAGATATATTTCATACAAGAGACAACATTGCAGTTATAGATATATTTCATACAAGAGACAACATTGCAGTTATAGATATATTTCATACAAGAGACAACACTGCAGTTATAGATATATTTCATACAAGAGACAACATTGCAGTTATAGTTTCATACAAGAGACAACATTGCAGTTATAGATATATTTCATACAAGAGACAACATTGCAGTTATAGATATATTTCATACAAGAGACAACATTGCAGTTATAGATATATTTCATACTAGAGACAACATTGCAGTTACAGTTTCATACAAGAGACAACATTGCAGTT
This sequence comes from Cepaea hortensis, assembly GCA_963921405.1. Lineage (NCBI taxonomy): Eukaryota > Metazoa > Mollusca > Gastropoda > Stylommatophora > Helicidae > Cepaea > Cepaea hortensis. The sequence goes on from OY992891.1 coordinate 95,690,255, forward strand.
ATAGTTTCATACAAGAGACAACATTGCAGTTATAGATATATTTCATACAAGAGACAACATTGCAGTTATAGATATATTTCATACAAGAGACAACATTGCAGTAATAGATATATTTCAAACAAGAAACAACATTGCAGTTATAGATATATTTTATACAAGAGACAACATTGCAGTTATAGATATATTTCATACAAGAGACAACATTGCAGTTATAGTTTCATACAAGAGACAACATTGCAGTTATAGATATATTTCATACAAGAGACAACACTGCAGTTATAGATATATTTCATACAAGAGACAACATTGCAGTTATAGTTTCATACAAGAGACAACATTGCAGTTATAGATATATTTCATACAAGAGACAACATTGCAGTTATAGATATATTTCATACAAGAGACAACAATGCAGTTATAGACATATTTCATACAAGAGATAACATTGCAGTTATAGATATATTTCATACAAGAGACAACATTGCAGTTATAGTTTCATACAAGAGACAACATTGCTGTTATAGATATATTTCATACAAGAGACAACATTGCAGTTATAGATATATTTCATACAAGAGACAACATTGCAGTTATAGATATATTTCATACAAGAGACAACATTGCATTTATTGATATATTTCATACAAGAGACAACATTGCAGTTATAGATATATTTCATACAAGAGACAACATTGCAGTTATAGATTCATACAAGAGACAACATTGCAGTTATAGATATATTTCATACAAGAGACAACATTGCAGTTATAGATATATTTCATACAAGAGACAACATTGCAGTTATAGATTCATACAAGAGACAACATTGCAGTTATAGATATATTTCATACAAGAGACAACATTGCAGTTATAGTTTCATACAAGAGACAACATTGCATTTATAGATATATTTCATACAAGAGACAACATTGCAGTTATAGATATATTTCATACAAGAGACAACATTGCAGTTATAGATATATTTCATACAAGAGACAACATTGCAGTTATAGATATATTTCATACAAGAGACAACATTGCAGTTATAGATATATTTCATACAAGAGACAACATTGCAGTTATAGATATATTTCATACAAGAGACAACATTGCAGTTATAGATATATTTCATACAAGAGACAACATTGCAGTTATAGATATATTTCAAATAAGAGACAACATTGCAGTGTTAGATATATTTCATACAAGAGACAACAATGCAGTTATAGATATATTTCATACAAGAGACAACATTGCAGTTATAGATATATTTCATACAAGAGACAACATTGCAGTTATAGATATATTTCATACAAGAGACAACATTGAAGTTATAGATATATTTCATACAAGAGACAACATTGCAGTTATAGATATATTTCATACAAGAGACAACATTGCAGTTATAGATATATTTTATACAAGAGACAACATTGCAGTAATAGATATATTTCATACAAGAGACAACATTGCAGTTATAAATATATTTCATACAAGAGACAACACTGCAGTTATAGATATATTTCATGCAAGAGACAACATTGCAGTTATAGATATATTTCATACAAGAGACAACATTGCAGTTATAGTTTCATACAAGAGACAACATTGCTGTTATAGATATATTTCATACAAGAGACAACATTGCAGTTATAGATATATTTCATACAAGAGACAACATTGCAGTTATAGATATATTTTATACAAGAGACAACATTGCAGTTATAGATATATTTCAAATAAGAGACAACATTGCAGTGTTAGATATATTTCATACAAGAGACAACACTGCAGTTATAGATATATTTCATACAAGAGACAACATTGCAGTTATAGATATATTTCATGCAAGAGACAACATTGCAGTTATAGATATATTTCATACAAGAGACAACATTGCAGTTATAGTTTCATACAAGAGACAACATTGCTGTTATAGATATATTTCATACAAGAGATAACATTGCAGTTATAGATATATTTTATACAAGAGACAACATTGCAGTTATAGACATATTTCATACAAGAGACAACATTGCAGTTATAGATATATTTCATACAAGAGACAACACTGCAGTTATAGATATATTTCATACAAGAGACAACATTGCAGTTATAGTTTCATACAAGAGACAACATTGCAGTTATAGATATATTTCATACAAGAGACAACATTGCAGTTATAGATACATTTCATACAAGAGACAACATTGCAGTTATAGATATATTTCATACAAGAGACAACATTGCAGTTATAGTTTCATACAAGAGACAACATTGCAGTTATAGATATATTTCATACAAGAGACAACATTGCAGTTATAGATATATTTCATACAAGAGACAACATTGCAGTAATAGATATATTTCATACAAGAGACAACATTGCAGTTAAAGATATATTTTATACAAGAGACAACATTGCAGTTATAGATATATTTCATACAAGAGACAACATTGCAGTTATAGTTTCATACAAGAGACAACATTGCAGTTATAGATATATTTCATACAAGAGACAACACTGCAGTTATAGATATATTTCATACAAGAGACAACATTGCAGTTATAGATATATTTCATGCAAGAGACAATATTGCAGTTATAGATATATTTCATACAAGAGACAACATTGCAGTTATAGATACATTTCATACAAGAGACAACATTGCAATTATAGATATATTTCATACAAGAGACAACATTGCAGTTATAGTTTCATACAAGAGACAACATTGCAGTTATAGATATATTTCATACAAGAGACAACATTGCAGTTATAGATATATTTCATACAAGAGACAACATTGCAGTAATAGATATATTTCATACAAGAGACAACATTGCAGTTATAGATATATTTTATACAAGAGACAACATTGCAGTTATAGATATATTTCATACAAGAGACAACATTGCAGTTATAGTTTCATACAAGAGACAACATTGCAGTTATAGATATATTTCATACAAGAGACAACACTGCAGTTATAGATATATTTCATACAAGAGACAACACTGCAGTTATAGATATATTTCATACAAGAGACAACATTGAAGTTATAGATATATTTCATACAAGAGACAACATTGCAGTTATAGATATATTTCATACAAGAGACAACATTGCAGTTATAGATATATTTTATACAAGAGACAACATTGCAGTAATAGATATATTTCATACAAGAGACAACATTGCAGTTATAAATATATTTCATACAAGAGACAACACTGCAGTTATAGATATATTTCATGCAAGAGACAACATTGCAGTTATAGATATATTTCATACAAGAGACAACATTGCAGTTATAGTTTCATACAAGAGACAACATTGCTGTTATAGATATATTTCATACAAGAGACAACATTGCAGTTATAGATATATTTCATACAAGAGACAACATTGCAGTTATAGATATATTTTATACAAGAGACAACATTGCAGTTATAGATATATTTCAAATAAGAGACAACATTGCAGTGTTAGATATATTTCATACAAGAGACAACACTGCAGTTATAGATATATTTCATACAAGAGACAACATTGCAGTTATAGATATATTTCATGCAAGAGACAACATTGCAGTTATAGATATATTTCATACAAGAGACAACATTGCAGTTATAGTTTCATACAAGAGACAACATTGCTGTTATAGATATATTTCATACAAGAGATAACATTGCAGTTATAGATATATTTTATACAAGAGACAACATTGCAGTTATAGACATATTTCATACAAGAGACAACATTGCAGTTATAGATATATTTCATACAAGAGACAACACTGCAGTTATAGATATATTTCATACAAGAGACAACATTGCAGTTATAGTTTCATACAAGAGACAACATTGCAGTTATAGATATATTTCATACAAGAGACAACATTGCAGTTATAGATACATTTCATACAAGAGACAACATTGCAGTTATAGATATATTTCATACAAGAGACAACATTGCAGTTATAGTTTCATACAAGAGACAACATTGCAGTTATAGATATATTTCATACAAGAGACAACATTGCAGTTATAGATATATTTCATACAAGAGACAACATTGCAGTAATAGATATATTTCATACAAGAGACAACATTGCAGTTAAAGATATATTTTATACAAGATACAACATTGCAGTTATAGATATATTTCATACAAGAGACAACATTGCAGTTATAGTTTCATACAAGAGACAACATTGCAGTTATAGATATATTTCATACAAGAGACAACACTGCAGTTATAGATATATTTCATACAAGAGACAACATTGCAGTTATAGATATATTTCATGCAAGAGACAATATTGCAGTTATAGATATATTTCATACAAGAGACAACATTGCAGTTATAGATACATTTCATACAAGAGACAACATTGCAATTATAGATATATTTCATACAAGAGACAACATTGCAGTTATAGTTTCATACAAGAGACAACATTGCAGTTATAGATATATTTCATACAAGAGACAACATTGCAGTTATAGATATATTTCATACAAGAGACAACATTGCAGTAATAGATATATTTCATACAAGAGACAACATTGCAGTTATAGATATATTTTATACAAGAGACAACATTGCAGTTATAGATATATTTCATACAAGAGACAACATTGCAGTTATAGTTTCATACAAGAGACAACATTGCAGTTATAGATATATTTCATACAAGAGACAACACTGCAGTTATAGATATATTTCATACAAGAGACAACACTGCAGTTATAGATATATTTCATACAAGAGACAACATTGCAGTTATAGTTTCATACAAGAGACAACATTGCAGTTATAGATATATTTCATACAAGAGACAACATTGCAGTTATAGATATATTTCATACAAGAGACAACATTGCAGTTATAGATATATTTCATACAAGAGACAACATTGCAGTTATAGTTTCATACAAGAGACAACATTGCAGTTATAGTTTCATACAAGAGACAACATTGCAGTTATAGATATATTTCATACAAGAGACAACACTGCAGTTATAGATATATTTCATACAAGAGACAACATTGCAGTTATAGATATATTTCATGCAAGAGACAACATTGCAGTTATAGATATATTTCATACAATAGACAACATTGCAGTTATAGATATATTTCATACAAGAGACAACATTGCAGTTATAGACATATTTCATACAAGAGATAACATTGCAGTTATAGATATATTTCATACAAGAGACAACATTGCAGTTATAGTTTCATACAAGAGACAACATTGCTGTTATAGATATATTTCATACAAGAGACAACATTGCAGTTATAGATATATTTCATACAAGAGACAACATTGCAGTTATAGATATATTTCATACAAGAGACAACATTGCAGTTATAGATATATTTCATACAAGAGACAACATTGCAGTTATAGTTTCATACAAGAGACAACATTGCAGTTATAGTTTCATACAAGAGACAACATTGCAGTTATAGATATATTTCATACAAGAGACAACACTGCAGTTATAGATATATTTCATACAAGAGACAACATTGCAGTTATAGATATATTTCATGCAAGAGACAACATTGCAGTTATAGATATATTTCATACAATAGACAACATTGCAGTTATAGATATATTTCATACAAGAGACAACATTGCAGTTATAGACATATTTCATACAAGAGATAACATTGCAGTTATAGATATATTTCATACAAGAGACAACATTGCAGTTATAGTTTCATACAAGAGACAACATTGCTGTTATAGATATATTTCATACAAGAGACAACATTGCAGTTATAGATATATTTCATACAAGAGACAACATTGCAGTTATAGATATATTTCATACAAGAGACAACATTGCAGTTATTGATATATTTCATACAAGAGACAACATTGCAGTTATAGATATATTTCATACAAGAGACAACATTGCAGTTATAGATATATTTTATACAAGAGACAACATTGCAGTTATAGATATATTTCATACAAGAGACAACATTGCAGTTATAGTTTCATACAAGAGACAACATTGCAGTTATAGATATATTTCATACAAGAGACAACACTGCAGTTATAGATATATTTCATACAAGAGACAACATTGCAGTTATATATATATTTCATGCAAGAGACAATATTGCAGTTATAGATATATTTCATACAAGAGACAACATTGCAGTTATAGATACATTTCATACAAGAGACAACATTGCAATTATAGATATATTTCATACAAGAGACAACATTGCAGTTATAGTTTCATACAAGAGACAACATTGCAGTTATAGATATATTTCATACAAGAGACAACATTGCAGTTATAGATATATTTCATACAAGAGACAACATTGCAGTAATAGATATATTTTATACAAGAGACAACATTGCAGTTATAGATATATTTTATACAAGAGACAACATTGCAGTTATAGATATATTTCATACAAGAGACAACATTGCAGTTATAGTTTCATACAAGAAACAACATTGCAGTTATAGATATATTTCATACAAGAGACAACACTGCAGTTATAGATATATTTCATACAAGAGACAACACTGCAGTTATAGATATATTTCATACAAGAGACAACATTGCAGTTATAGTTTCATACAAGAGACAACATTGCAGTTATAGATATATTTCATACAAGAGACAACATTGCAGTTATGGATATATTTCATACAAGAGACAACATTGCAGTTATAGATATATTTCATACAAGAGACAACATTGCAGTTATAGTTTCATACAAGAGACAACATTGCAGTTATAGTTTCATACAAGAGACAACATTGCAGTTATAGATATATTTCATACAAGAGACAACACTGCAGTTATAGATATATTTCATACAAGAGACAACATTGCAGTTATAGATATATTTCATGCAAGAGACAACATTGCAGTTATAGATATATTTCATACAATAGACAACATTGCAGTTATAGATATATTTCATACAAGAGACAACATTGCAGTTATAGACATATTTCATACAAGAGATACTATTGCAGTTTTAGATATATTTCATACAAGAGACAACATTGCAGTTATAGTTTCATACAAGAGACAACATTGCTGTTATAGATATATTTCATACAAGAGACAACATTGCAGTTATAGATATATTTCATACAACAGACAACATTGCAGTTATAGATATATTTCATACAAGAGACAACATTGCAGTTATAGATATATTTCATACAAGAGACAACATTGCAGTTATAGTTTCATACAAGAGACAACATTGCAGTTATAGTTTCATACAAGAGACAACATTGCAGTTATAGATATATTTCATACAAGAGACAACACTGCAGTTATAGATATATTTCATACAAGAGACAACATTGCAGTTATAGATATATTTCATGCAAGAGACAACATTGCAGTTATAGATATATTTATTACAATAGACAACATTGCAGTTATAGATATATTTCATACAAGAGACAACATTGCAGTTATAGACATATTTCATACAAGAGATAACATTGCAGTTATAGATATATTTCATACAAGAGACAACATTGCAGTTATAGTTTCATACAAGAGACAACATTGCTGTTATAGATATATTTCATACAAGAGACAACATTGCAGTTATAGATATATTTCATACAAGAGACAACATTGCAGTTATAGATATATTTCATACAAGAGACAACATTCCAGTTACTGATAAATTTCATACAAGAGACAACATTGCAGTTATAGATATATTTCATACAAGAGACAACATTGCAGCTATAGATTCATACAAGAGACAACATTGCAGTTATAGATATATTTCATACAAGAGACAACATTGCAGTTATAGTTTCATACAAGAGACAACATTGCATTTATAGATATATTTCATACAAGAGACAACATTGCAGTTATAGATATATTTCATACAAGAGACAACATTGCAGTTATAGATATATTTCATACAAGAGACAACATTGCAGTTATAGATATATTTCATACAAGAGACAACATTGCAGTTATAGATATATTTCATACAAGAGACAACATTGCAGTTATAGATATATTTCATACAAGAGACAACATTGCAGTTATAGATATATTTCATACAAGAGACAACATTGCAGTTATAGATATATTTCAAATAAGAGACAACATTGCAGTGTTAGATATATTTCATACAAGAGACAACATTGAAGTTATAGATATATTTCATACAAGAGACAACATTGCAGTTATAGATATATTTTATACAAGAGACAACATTGCAGTTATAGTTTCATACAAGAGACAACATTGCAGTTATAAATATATTTCATACAAGAGACAACACTGCAGTTATAGATATATTTCATGCAAGAGACAACATTGTAGTTATAGATATATTTCATACAAGAGACAACATTGCAGTTATAGTTTCATACAAGAGACAACATTGCTGTTATAGATATATTTCATACAAGAGACAACATTGCAGTTATAGCTATATTTCATACAAGAGACAACATTGCAGTTATAGATATATTTTATACAAGAGACAACATTGCAGTTATAGTTTCATACAAGAGACAACATTGCAGTTATAGATATATTTTATACAAGAGACAACATTGCAGTTATAGATATATTTCATACAAGAGACAACATTGCAGTTATAGTTTCATACAAGAGACAACATTGCAGTTATAGATATATTTCATACAAGAGACAACACTGCAGTTATAGATATATTTCATACAAGAGACAACATTGCAGTTATATATATATTTCATGCAAGAGACAATATTGCAGTTATAGATATATTTCATACAAGAGACAACATTGCAGTTATAGATACATTTCATACAAGAGACAACATTGCAATTATAGATATATTTCATACAAGAGACAACATTGCAGTTATAGTTTCATACAAGAGACAACATTGCAGTTATAGATATATTTCATACAAGAGACAACATTGCAGTTATAGATATATTTCATACAAGAGACAACATTGCAGTAATAGATATATTTTATACAAGAGACAACATTGCAGTTATAGATATATTTTATACAAGAGACAACATTGCAGTTATAGATATATTTCATACAAGAGACAACATTGCAGTTATAGTTTCATACAAGAAACAACATTGCAGTTATAGATATATTTCATACAAGAGACAACACTGCAGTTATAGATATATTTCATACAAGAGACAACACTGCAGTTATAGATATATTTCATACAAGAGACAACATTGCAGTTATAGTTTCATACAAGAGACAACATTGCAGTTATAGATATATTTCATACAAGAGACAACATTGCAGTTATAGATATATTTCATACAAGAGACAACATTGCAGTTATAGATATATTTCATACAAGAGACAACATTGCAGTTATAGTTTCATACAAGAGACAACATTGCAGTTATAGTTTCATACAAGAGACAACATTGCAGTTATAGATATATTTCATACAAGAGACAACACTGCAGTTATAGATATATTTCATACAAGAGACAACATTGCATTTATAGATATATTTCATGCAAGAGACAACATTGCAGTTATAGATATATTTCATACAATAGACAACATTGCAGTTATAGATATATTTCATACAAGAGACAACATTGCAGTTATAGACATATTTCATACAAGAGATACTATTGCAGTTTTAGATATATTTCATACAAGAGACAACATTGCAGTTATAGTTTCATACAAGAGACAACATTGCTGTTATAGATATATTTCATACAAGAGACAACATTGCAGTTATAGATATATTTCATACAACAGACAACATTGCAGTTATAGATATATTTCATACAAGAGACAACATTGCAGTTATAGATATATTTCATACAAGAGACAACATTGCAGTTATAGTTTCATACAAGAGACAACATTGCAGTTATAGTTTCATACAAGAGACAACATTGCAGTTATAGATATATTTCATACAAGAGACAACACTGCAGTTATAGATATATTTCATACAAGAGACAACATTGCAGTTATAGATATATTTCATGCAAGAGACAACATTGCAGTTATAGATATATTTATTACAATAGACAACATTGCAGTTATAGATATATTTCATACAAGAGACAACATTGCAGTTATAGACATATTTCATACAAGAGATAACATTGCAGTTATAGATATATTTCATACAAGAGACAACATTGCAGTTATAGTTTCATACAAGAGACAACATTGCTGTTATAGATATATTTCATACAAGAGACAACATTGCAGTTATAGATATATTTCATACAAGAGACAACATTGCAGTTATAGATATATTTCATACAAGAGACAACATTCCAGTTACTGATAAATTTCATACAAGAGACAACATTGCAGTTATAGATATATTTCATACAAGAGACAACATTGCAGCTATAGATTCATACAAGAGACAACATTGCAGTTATAGATATATTTCATACAAGAGACAACATTGCAGTTATAGTTTCATACAAGAGACAACATTGCATTTATAGATATATTTCATACAAGAGACAACATTGCAGTTATAGATATATTTCATACAAGAGACAACATTGCAGTTATAGATATATTTCATACAAGAGACAACATTGCAGTTATAGATATATTTCATACAAGAGACAACATTGCAGTTATAGATATATTTCATACAAGAGACAACATTGCAGTTATAGATATATTTCATACAAGAGACAACATTGCAGTTATAGATATATTTCATACAAGAGACAACATTGCAGTTATAGATATATTTCAAATAAGAGACAACATTGCAGTGTTAGATATATTTCATACAAGAGACAACATTGAAGTTATAGATATATTTCATACAAGAGACAACATTGCAGTTATAGATATATTTTATACAAGAGACAACATTGCAGTTATAGTTTCATACAAGAGACAACATTGCAGTTATAAATATATTTCATACAAGAGACAACACTGCAGTTATAGATATATTTCATGCAAGAGACAACATTGTAGTTATAGATATATTTCATACAAGAGACAACATTGCAGTTATAGTTTCATACAAGAGACAACATTGCTGTTATAGATATATTTCATACAAGAGACAACATTGCAGTTATAGCTATATTTCATACAAGAGACAACATTGCAGTTATAGATATATTTTATACAAGAGACAACATTGCAGTTATAGTTTCATACAAGAGACAACATTGCAGTTATAAATATATTTCATACAAGAGACAACACTGCAGTTATAGATATATTTCATACAAGAGACAACATTGCAGTTATAGATATATTTTATGCAAGAGACAACATTGCAGTTATAGATATATTTCATACAAGAGACAACATTGCAGTTATAGATATATTTCATACAAGAGACAACATTGCAGTTATAGACATATTTCATACAAGAGATAACATTGCAGTTATAGATATATTTTATACAAGAGACAACATTGCAGTTATAGACATATTTCATACAAGAGACAACATTGCAGTTATAGATATATTTCATACAAGAGACAACACTGCAGTTATAGATATATTTCATACAAGAGACAACATTGCAGTTATAGTTTCATACAAGAGACAACATTGCAGTTATAGATATATTTCATACAAGAGACAACATTGCAGTTATAGATACATTTCATACAAGAGACAACATTGCAGTTATAGATATATTTCATACAAGAGACAACATTGCAGTTATAGTTTCATACAAGAGACAACATTGCAGTTATAGATATATTTCATACAAGAGACAACATTGCAGTTATAGATATATTTCATACAAGAGACAACATTGCAGTAATAGATATATTTCATACAAGAGACAACCTTGCAGTTATAGATATATTTTATACAAGAGACAACATTGCAGTTATAGATATATTTCATACAAGAGACAACATTGCAGTTATAGTTTCATACAAGAGACAACATTGCAGTTATAGATATATTTCATACAAGAGACAACACTGCAGTTATAGATATATTTCATACAAGAGACAACATTGCAGTTATAGATATATTTCATGCAAGAGACAATATTGCAGTTATAGATATATTTCATACAAGAGACAACATTGCAGTTATAGATATATTTCATACAAGAGACAACATTGCAGTTATAGACATATTTCATACAAGAGACAACATTGCAGTTATAGATATATTTCATACAAGAGACAACATTGCAGTTATAGACATATTTCATACAAGAGACAACATTGCAGTTTTAGATATATTTCATACAAGAGACAACACTGCAGTTATAGATATATTTCATACAAGAGACAACATTGCAGTTATAGATATATTTCATGCAAGAGACAACATTGCAGTTATAGATATATTTCATACAAGAGACAACATTGCAGTTATAGTTTCATACAAGAGACAACATTGCTGTTATAGATATATTTCATACAAGAGACAACATTGCAGTTATAGATATATTTCATACAAGAGACAACATTGCAGTTATAGTTTCATACAAGAGACAACATTGCATTTATAGATATATTTCATACAAGAGACAACATTGCAGTTATAGATATATTTCATACAAGAGACAACATTGCAGTTATAGTTATATTTCATACAAGAGACAACATTGCAGTTATAGATATATTTCATACAAGAGACAACATTGCAGTTATAGATATATTTCATACAAGAGACAACATTGCAGTTATAGATATATTTCATACAAGAGACAACATTGCAGTTATAGATATATTTCATACAAGAGACAACATTGCTGTTATAGATATATTTCAAATAAGAGACAACATTGCAGTGTTAGATATATTTCATACAAGAGACAACACTGCAGTTATAGATATATTTCATACAAGAGACAACATTGAAGTTATAGATATATTTCATACAAGAGACAACATTGCAGTTATAGATATATTTTATACAAGAGACAACATTGCAGTTATAGTTTCATACAAGAGACAACATTGCAGTTATAAATATATTTCATACAAGAGACAACACTGCAGTTATAGATATATTTCATGCAAGAGACAACATTGCAGTTATAGATATATTTCATACAAGAGACAACATTGCAGTTATAGTTTCATACAAGAGACAACATTGCTGTTATAGATATATTTCATACAAGAGACAACATTGCAGTTATAGATATATTTCATACAAGAGACAACATTGCAGTTATATATATATTTTATACAAGAGACAACATTGCAGTTATAGTTTCATACAAGAGACAACATTGCAGTTATAAATATATTTCATACAAGAGACAACACTGCAGTTATAGATATATTTCATACAAGAGACAACATTGCAGTTATAGATATATTTTATGCAAGAGACAACATTGCAGTTATAGATATATTTCATACAAGAGACAACATTGCAGTTATAGATATATTTCATACAAGAGACAACATTGCAGTTATAGACATATTTCATACAAGAGATAACATTGCAGTTATAGATATATTTTATACAAGAGACAACATTGCAGTTATAGACATATTTCATACAAGAGACAACATTGCAGTTATAGATATATTTCATACAAGAGACAACACTGCAGTTATAGATATATTTCATACAAGAGACAACATTGCAGTTATAGTTTCATACAAGAGACAACATTGCAGTTATAGATATATTTCATACAAGAGACAACATTGCAGTTATAGATACATTTCATACAAGAGACAACATTGCAGTTATAGATATATTTCATACAAGAGACAACATTGCAGTTATAGTTTCATACAAGAGACAACATTGCAGTTATAGATATATTTCATACAAGAGACAACATTGCAGTTATAGATATATTTCATACAAGAGACAACATTGCAGTAATAGATATATTTCATACAAGAGACAACCTTGCAGTTATAGATATATTTTATACAAGAGACAACATTGCAGTTATAGATATATTTAATACAAGAGACAACATTGCAGTTATAGTTTCATACAAGAGACAACATTGCAGTTATAGATATATTTCATACAAGAGACAACACTGCAGTTATAGATATATTTCATACAAGAGACAACATTGCAGTTATAGATATATTTCATGCAAGAGACAATATTGCAGTTATAGATATATTTCATACAAGAGACAACATTGCAGTTATAGATATATTTCATACAAGAGACAACATTGCAGTTATAGACATATTTCATACAAGAGATAACATTGCAGTTATAGATATATTTCATACAAGAGACAACATTGCAGTAATAGACATATTTCATACAAGAGACAACATTGCAGTTTTAGATATATTTCATACAAGAGACAACACTGCAGTTATAGATATATTTCATACAAGAGACAACATTGCAGTTATAGATATATTTCATGCAAGAGACAACATTGCAGTTATAGATATATTTCATACAAGAGACAACATTGCAGTTATAGTTTCATACAAGAGACAACATTGCTGTTATAGATATATTTCATACAAGAGACAACATTGCAGTTATAGATATATTTCATACAAGAGACAACATTGCAGTTATAGTTTCATACAAGAGACAACATTGCAGTTATAGATATATTTCATACAAGAGACAACACTGCAGTTATAGATATATTTCATACAAGAGACAACACTGCTGTTATAGATATATTTCATACAAGAGACAACATTGCAGTTATAGTTTCATACAAGAGACAACATTGCAGTTATAGATATATTTCATACAAGAGACAACATTGCAGTTATAGATATATTTCATACAAGAGACAACATTGCAGTTATAGATATATTTCATACAAGAGACAACATTGCAGTTATAGTTTCATACAAGAGACAACATTGCAGTTATAGTTTCATACAAGAGACAACATTGCAGTTATAGATATATTTCATACAAGAGACAACATTGCAGTTATAGATATATTTCATACAAGAGACAACATTGCAGTAATAGATATATTTCATACAAGAGACAACATTGCAGTTATAGATATATTTTATACAAGAGACAACATTGCAGTTATAGATATATTTCATACAAGAGACAACATTGCAGTTATAGTTTCATACAAGAGACAACATTGCAGTTATAGATATATTTCATACAAGAGACAACACTGCAGTTATAGATATATTTCATACAAGAGACAACATTGCAGTTATAGATATATTTCATACAAGAGACAACATTGCAGTTATAGATATATTTCATACAAGAGACAACATTGCAGTTATAGTTTCATACAAGAGACAACATTGCAGTTATAGATATATTTCATACAAGAGACAACACTGCAGTTATAGATATATTTCATACAAGAGACAACATTGCAGTTAAAGATATATTTCAAATAAGAGACAACATTGCAGTGTTAGATATATTTCATACAAGAGACAACACTGCAGTTATAGATATATTTCATACAAGAGACAACATTGAAGTTATAGATATATTTCATACAAGAGACAACATTGCAGTTATAGATATATTTTATACAAGAGACAACATTGCAGTTATAGTTTCATACAAGAGACAACATTGCAGTTATAAATATATTTCATACAAGAGACAACACTGCAGTTATAGATATATTTCATGCAAGAGACAACATTGCAGTTATAGATATATTTCATACAAGAGACAACATTGCAGTTATAGTTTCATACAAGAGACAACATTGCTGTTATAGATATATTTCATACAAGAGACAACATTGCAGTTATAGATATATTTCATACAAGAGACAACATTGCAGTTATAGATATATTTTATACAAGAGACAACATTGCAGTTATAGTTTCATACAAGAGACAACATTGCAGTTATAAATATATTTCATACAAGAGACAACACTGCAGTTATAGATATATTTCATACAAGAGACAACATTGCAGTTATAGATATATTTCATACAAGAGACAACATTGCAGTTATAGACATATTTCATACAAGAGACAACATTGCAGTTATAGATATATTTCATACAAGAGACAACATTGCAGTTATAGACATATTTCATACAAGAGACAACATTGCAGTTTTAGATATATTTCATACAAGAGACAACACTGCAGTTATAGATATATTTCATACAAGAGACAACATTGCAGTTATAGATATATTTCATGCAAGAGACAACATTGCAGTTATAGATATATTTCATACAAGAGACAACATTGCAGTTATAGTTTCATACAAGAGACAACATTGCTGTTATAGATATATTTCATACAAGAGACAACATTGCAGTTATAGATATATTTCATACAAGAGACAACATTGCAGTTATAGTTTCATACAAGAGACAACATTGCATTTATAGATATATTTCATACAAGAGACAACATTGCAGTTATAGATATATTTCATACAAGAGACAACATTGCAGTTATAGTTATATTTCATACAAGAGACAACATTGCAGTTATAGATATATTTCATACAAGAGACAACATTGCAGTTATAGATATATTTCATACAAGAGACAACATTGCAGTTATAGATATATTTCATACAAGAGACAACATTGCAGTTATAGATATATTTCATACAAGAGACAACATTGCTGTTATAGATATATTTCAAATAAGAGACAACATTGCAGTGTTAGATATATTTCATACAAGAGACAACACTGCAGTTATAGATATATTTCATACAAGAGACAACATTGAAGTTATAGATATATTTCATACAAGAGACAACATTGCAGTTATAGATATATTTTATACAAGAGACAACATTGCAGTTATAGTTTCATACAAGAGACAACATTGCAGTTATAAATATATTTCATACAAGAGACAACACTGCAGTTATAGATATATTTCATGCAAGAGACAACATTGCAGTTATAGATATATTTCATACAAGAGACAACATTGCAGTTATAGTTTCATACAAGAGACAACATTGCTGTTATAGATATATTTCATACAAGAGACAACATTGCAGTTATAGATATATTTCATACAAGAGACAACATTGCAGTTATATATATATTTTATACAAGAGACAACATTGCAGTTATAGTTTCATACAAGAGACAACATTGCAGTTATAAATATATTTCATACAAGAGACAACACTGCAGTTATAGATATATTTCATACAAGAGACAACATTGCAGTTATAGATATATTTTATGCAAGAGACAACATTGCAGTTATAGATATATTTCATACAAGAGACAACATTGCAGTTATAGATATATTTCATACAAGAGACAACATTGCAGTTATAGACATATTTCATACAAGAGATAACATTGCAGTTATAGATATATTTTATACAAGAGACAACATTGCAGTTATAGACATATTTCATACAAGAGACAACATTGCAGTTATAGATATATTTCATACAAGAGACAACACTGCAGTTATAGATATATTTCATACAAGAGACAACATTGCAGTTATAGTTTCATACAAGAGACAACATTGCAGTTATAGATATATTTCATACAAGAGACAACATTGCAGTTATAGATACATTTCATACAAGAGACAACATTGCAGTTATAGATATATTTCATACAAGAGACAACATTGCAGTTATAGTTTCATACAAGAGACAACATTGCAGTTATAGATATATTTCATACAAGAGACAACATTGCAGTTATAGCTATATTTCATACAAGAGACAACATTGCAGTAATAGATATATTTCATACAAGAGACAACCTTGCAGTTATAGATATATTTTATACAAGAGACAACATTGCAGTTATAGATATATTTAATACAAGAGACAACATTGCAGTTATAGTTTCATACAAGAGACAACATTGCAGTTATAGATATATTTCATACAAGAGACAACACTGCAGTTATAGATATATTTCATACAAGAGACAACATTGCAGTTATAGATATATTTCATGCAAGAGACAATATTGCAGTTATAGATATATTTCATACAAGAGACAACATTGCAGTTATAGATATATTTCATACAAGAGACAACATTGCAGTTATAGACATATTTCATACAAGAGATAACATTGCAGTTATAGATATATTTCATACAAGAGACAACATTGCAGTTATAGACATATTTCATACAAGAGACAACATTGCAGTTTTAGATATATTTCATACAAGAGACAACACTGCAGTTATAGATATATTTCATACAAGAGACAACATTGCAGTTATAGATATATTTCATGCAAGAGACAACATTGCAGTTATAGATATATTTCATACAAGAGACAACATTGCAGTTATAGTTTCATACAAGAGACAACATTGCTGTTATAGATATATTTCATACAAGAGACAACATTGCAGTTATAGATATATTTCATACAAGAGACAACATTGCAGTTATAGTTTCATACAAGAGACAACATTGCAGTTATAGATATATTTCATACAAGAGACAACACTGCAGTTATAGATATATTTCATACAAGAGACAACACTGCTGTTATAGATATATTTCATACAAGAGACAACATTGCAGTTATAGTTTCATACAAGAGACAACATTGCAGTTATAGATATATTTCATACAAGAGACAACATTGCAGTTATAGATATATTTCATACAAGAGACAACATTGCAGTTATAGATATATTTCATACAAGAGACAACATTGCAGTTATAGTTTCATACAAGAGACAACATTGCAGTTATAGTTTCATACAAGAGA
The DNA here is from genome assembly GCA_963921405.1 of Cepaea hortensis. Taxonomy (NCBI): domain Eukaryota; kingdom Metazoa; phylum Mollusca; class Gastropoda; order Stylommatophora; family Helicidae; genus Cepaea; species Cepaea hortensis. Next base: position 95,708,898 of record OY992891.1, read on the forward strand.
CAACATTGCAGTTATAGATATATTTCATACAAGAGACAACATTGCAGTTATAGATATATTTCATACAAGAGACAACATTGCAGTAATAGATATATTTCATACAAGAGACAACATTGCAGTTATAGATATATTTTATACAAGAGACAACATTGCAGTTATAGATATATTTCATACAAGAGACAACATTGCAGTTATAGTTTCATACAAGAGACAACATTGCAGTTATAGATATATTTCATACAAGAGACAACACTGCAGTTATAGATATATTTCATACAAGAGACAACATTGCAGTTATAGATATATTTCATACAAGAGACAACATTGCAGTTATAGATATATTTCATACAAGAGACAACATTGCAGTTATAGTTTCATACAAGAGACAACATTGCAGTTATAGATATATTTCATACAAGAGACAACACTGCAGTTATAGATATATTTCATACAAGAGACAACATTGCAGTTAAAGATATATTTCAAATAAGAGACAACATTGCAGTGTTAGATATATTTCATACAAGAGACAACACTGCAGTTATAGATATATTTCATACAAGAGACAACATTGAAGTTATAGATATATTTCATACAAGAGACAACATTGCAGTTATAGATATATTTTATACAAGAGACAACATTGCAGTTATAGTTTCATACAAGAGACAACATTGCAGTTATAAATATATTTCATACAAGAGACAACACTGCAGTTATAGATATATTTCATGCAAGAGACAACATTGCAGTTATAGATATATTTCATACAAGAGACAACATTGCAGTTATAGTTTCATACAAGAGACAACATTGCTGTTATAGATATATTTCATACAAGAGACAACATTGCAGTTATAGATATATTTCATACAAGAGACAACATTGCAGTTATAGATATATTTTATACAAGAGACAACATTGCAGTTATAGTTTCATACAAGAGACAACATTGCAGTTATAAATATATTTCATACAAGAGACAACACTGCAGTTATAGATATATTTCATACAAGAGACAACATTGCAGTTATAGATATATTTTATGCAAGAGACAACATTGCAGTTATAGATATATTTCATACAAGAGACAACATTGCAGTTATAGATATATTTCATACAAGAGACAACATTGCAGTTATAGACATATTTCATACAAGAGATAACATTGCAGTTATAGATATATTTTATACAAGAGACAACATTGCAGTTATAGACATATTTCATACAAGAGACAACATTGCAGTTATAGATATATTTCATACAAGAGACAACACTGCAGTTATAGATATATTTCATACAAGAGACAACATTGCAGTTATAGTTTCATACAAGAGACAACATTGCAGTTATAGATATATTTCATACAAGAGACAACATTGCAGTTATAGATACATTTCATACAAGAGACAACATTGCAGTTATAGATATATTTCATACAAGAGACAACATTGCAGTTATAGTTTCATACAAAAGACAACATTGCAGTTATAGATATATTTCATACAAGAGACAACATTGCAGTTATAGATATATTTCATACAAGAGACAACATTGCAGTAATAGATATATTTCATACAAGAGACAACCTTGCAGTTATAGATATATTTTATACAAGAGACAACATTGCAGTTATAGATATATTTCATACAAGAGACAACATTGCAGTTATAGTTTCATACAAGAGACAACATTGCAGTTATAGATATATTTCATACAAGAGACAACACTGCAGTTATAGATATATTTCATACAAGAGACAACATTGCAGTTATAGATATATTTCATGCAAGAGACAATATTGCAGTTATAGATATATTTCATACAAGAGACAACATTGCAGTTATAGATATATTTCATACAAGAGACAACATTGCAGTTATAGACATATTTCATACAAGAGATAACATTGCAGTTATAGATATATTTCATACAAGAGACAACATTGCAGTTATAGACATATTTCATACAAGAGACAACATTGCAGTTTTAGATATATTTCATACAAGAGACAACACTGCAGTTATAGATATATTTCATACAAGAGACAACATTGCAGTTATAGATATATTTCATGCAAGAGACAACATTGCAGTTATAGATATATTTCATACAAGAGACAACATTGCAGTTATAGTTTCATACAAGAGACAACATTGCTGTTATAGATATATTTCATACAAGAGACAACATTGCAGTTATAGATATATTTCATACAAGAGACAACATTGCAGTTATAGTTTCATACAAGAGACAACATTGCAGTTATAGATATATTTCATACAAGAGACAACACTGCAGTTATAGATATATTTCATACAAGAGACAACACTGCAGTTATAGATATATTTCATACAAGAGACAACATTGCAGTTATAGTTTCATACAAGAGACAACATTGCAGTTATAGATATATTTCATACAAGAGACAACATTGCAGTTATAGATATATTTCATACAAGAGACAACATTGCAGTTATAGATATATTTCATACAAGAGACAACATTGCAGTTATAGTTTCATACAAGAGACAACATTGCAGTTATAGTTTCATACAAGAGACAACATTGCAGTTATAGATATATTTCATACAAGAGACAACATTGCAGTTATAGATATATTTCATACAAGAGACAACATTGCAGTAATAGATATATTTCATACAAGAGACAACATTGCAGTTATAGATATATTTTATACAAGAGACAACATTGCAGTTATAGATATATTTCATACAAGAGACAACATTGCAGTTATAGTTTCATACAAGAGACAACATTGCAGTTATAGATATATTTCATACAAGAGACAACACTGCAGTTATAGATATATTTCATACAAGAGACAACATTGCAGTTATAGATATATTTCATACAAGAGACAACATTGCAGTTATAGATATATTTCATACAAGAGACAACATTGCAGTTATAGTTTCATACAAGAGACAACATTGCAGTTAAAGATATATTTCATACAAGAGACAACACTGCAGTTATAGATATATTTCATACAAGAGACAACATTGCAGTTAAAGATATATTTCATGCAAGAGACAACATTGCAGTTATAGATATATTTCATACAATATACAACATTGCAGTTATAGATATATTTCATACAAGAGACAACATTGCAGTTATAGACATATTTCATACAAGAGATAACATTGCAGTTATAGATATATTTCATACAAGAGACAACATTGCAGTTATAGTTTCATACAAGAGACAACATTGCTGTTATATATATATTTCATACAAGAGACAACATTGCAGTTATAGATATATTTCATACAAGAGACAACATTGCAGTTATAGATATATTTCATTCAAGAGACAACATTGCAGTTATTGATATATTTCATACAAGAGACAACATTGCAGTTATAGATATATTTCATACAAGAGACAACATTGCAGCTATAGATTCATACAAGAGACAACATTGCAGTTATAGATATATTTCATACAAGAGACAACATTGCAGTTATAGTTTCATACAAGACACAACATTGCATTTATAGATATATTTCATACAAGAGACAACATTGCAGTTATAGATATATTTCATACAAGAGACAACATTGCAGTTATAGATATATTTCATACAAGAGACAACATTGCAATTATAGATATATTTCATACAAGAGACAACATTGCAGTTATAGTTATATTTCATACAAGAGACAACATTGCAGTTATAGATATATTTCATACAAGAGACAACATTGCAGTTATAGATATATTTCATACAAGAGACAACATTGCAGTTATAGATATATTTCAAATAAGAGACAACATTGCAGTGTTAGATATATTTCATACAAGAGACAACACTGCAGTTATAGATATATTTCATACAAGAGACAACATTGAAGTTATAGATATATTTCATACAAGAGACAACATTGCAGTTATAGATATATTTCATACAAGAGACAACATTGCAGTTATAGATATATTTTATACAAGAGACAACATTGCAGTTATAGTTTCATACAAAAGACAACATTGCAGTTATAAATATATTTCATACAAGAGACAACAGTGCAGTTATAGATATATTTCATGCAAGAGACAACATTGCAGTTATAGATATATTTCATACAAGAGACAACATTGCAGTTATAGTTTCATACAAGAGACAACATTGCTGTTATAGATATATTTCATACAAGAGACAACATTGCAGTTATAGATATATTTCATACAAGAGACAACATTGCAGTTATAGATATATTTTATACAAGAGACAACATTGCAGTTATAGTTTCATACAAGAGACAACATTGCAGTTATAAATATATTTCATACAAGAGACAACACTGCAGTTATAGATATATTTCATACAAGAGACAACATTGCAGTTATAGATATATTTTATGCAAGAGACAACATTGCAGTTATAGATATATTTCATACAAGAGACAACATTGCAGTTATAGATATATTTCATACAAGAGACAACATTGCAGTTATAGACATATTTCATACAAGAGATAACATTGCAGTTATAGATATATTTTATACAAGAGACAACATTGCAGTTATAGACATATTTCATACAAGAGACAACATTGCAGTTATAGATATATTTCATACAAGAGACAACACTGCAGTTATAGATATATTTCATACAAGAGACAACATTGCAGTTATAGTTTCATACAAGAGACAACATTGCAGTTATAGATATATTTCATACAAGAGACAACATTGCAGTTATAGATACATTTCATACAAGAGACAACATTGCAGTTATAGATATATTTCATACAAGAGACAACATTGCAGTTATAGTTTCATACAAGAGACAACATTGCAGTTATAGATATATTTCATACAAGAGACAACATTGCAGTTATAGATATATTTCATACAAGAGACAACATTGCAGTAATAGATATATTTCATACAAGAGACAACCTTGCAGTTATAGATATATTTTATACAAGAGACAACATTGCAGTTATAGATATATTTCATACAAGAGACAACATTGCAGTTATAGTTTCATACAAGAGACAACATTGCAGTTATAGATATATTTCATACAAGAGACAACACTGCAGTTATAGATATATTTCATACAAGAGACAACATTGCAGTTATAGATATATTTCATGCAAGAGACAATATTGCAGTTATAGATATATTTCATACAAGAGACAACATTGCAGTTATAGATATATTTCATACAAGAGACAACATTGCAGTTATAGACATATTTCATACAAGAGATAACATTGCAGTTATGGATATATTTTATACAAGAGACAACATTGCAGTTATAGATATATTTCATACAAGAGACAACATTGCAGTTATAGTTTCATACAAGAGACAACATTGCAGTTATAGATATATTTCATACAAGAGACAACACTGCAGTTATAGATATATTTCATACAAGAGACAACATTGCAGTTAAAGATATATTTCATGCAAGAGACAACATTGCAGTTATAGATATATTTCATACAATATACAACATTGCAGTTATAGATATATTTCATACAAGAGACAACATTGCAGTTATAGACATATTTCATACAAGAGATAACATTGCAGTTATAGATATATTTCATACAAGAGACAACATTGCAGTTATAGTTTCATACAAGAGACAACATTGCTGTTATAGATATATTTCATACAAGAGACAACATTGCAGTTATAGATATATTTCATACAAGAGACAACATTGCAGTTATAGATATATTTCATACAAGAGACAACATTGCAGTTATTGATATATTTCATACAAGAGACAACATTGCAGTTATAGATATATTTCATACAAGAGACAACATTGCAGCTATAGATTCATACAAGAGACAACATTGCAGTTATAGATATATTTCATACAAGAGACAACATTGCAGTTATAGTTTCATACAAGAGACAACATTGCATTTATAGATATATTTCATACAAGAGACAACATTGCAGTTATAGATATATTTCATACAAGAGACAACATTGCAGTTATAGATATATTTCATACAAGAGACAACATTGCAATTATAGATATATTTCATACAAGAGACAACATTGCAGTTATAGTTATATTTCATACAAGAGACAACATTGCAGTTATAGATATATTTCATACAAGAGACAACATTGCAGTTATAGATATATTTCATACAAGAGACAACATTGCAGTTATAGATATATTTCAAATAAGAGACAACATTGCAGTGTTAGATATATTTCATACAAGAGACAACACTGCAGTTATAGATATATTTCATACAAGAGACAACATTGAAGTTATAGATATATTTCATACAAGAGACAACATTGCAGTTATAGATATATTTCATACAAGAGACAACATTGCAGTTATAGATATATTTTATACAAGAGACAACATTGCAGTTATAGTTTCATACAAAAGACAACATTGCAGTTATAAATATATTTCATACAAGAGACAACACTGCAGTTATAGATATATTTCATGCAAGAGACAACATTGCAGTTATAGATATATTTCATACAAGAGACAACATTGCAGTTATAGTTTCATACAAGAGACAACTATGCTGTTATAGATATATTTCATACAAGAGACAACATTGCAGTTATAGATATATTTCATACAAGAGACAACATTGCAGTTATAGATATATTTTATACAAGAGACAACATTGCAGTTATAGTTTCATACAAGAGACAACATTGCAGTTATAAATATATTTCATACAAGAGACAACACTGCAGTTATAGATATATTTCATACAAGAGACAACATTGCAGTTATAGATATATTTTATGCAAGAGACAACATTGCAGTTATAGATATATTTCATACAAGAGACAACATTGCAGTTATAGATATATTTCATACAAGAGACAACATTGCAGTTATAGACATATTTCATACAAGAGATAACATTGCAGTTATAGATATATTTTATACAAGAGACAACATTGCAGTTATAGACATATTTCATACAAGAGACAACATTGCAGTTATAGATATATTTCATACAAGAGACAACACTGCAGTTATAGATATATTTCATACAAGAGACAACATTGCAGTTATAGTTTCATACAAGAGACAACATTGCAGTTATAGATATATTTCATACAAGAGACAACATTGCAGTTATAGATACATTTCATACAAGAGACAACATTGCAGTTATAGATATATTTCATACAAGAGACAACATTGCAGTTATAGTTTCATACAAGAGACAACATTGCAGTTATAGATATATTTCATACAAGAGACAACCTTGCAGTTATAGATATATTTCATACAAGAGACAACATTGCAGTAATAGATATATTTCATACAAGAGACAACCTTGCAGTTATAGATATATTTTATACAAGAGACAACATTGCAGTTATAGATATATTTCATACAAGAGACAACATTGCAGTTATAGTTTCATACAAGAGACAACATTGCAGTTATAGATATATTTCATACAAGAGACAACACTGCAGTTATAGATATATTTCATACAAGAGACAACATTGCAGTTATAGATATATTTCATGCAAGAGACAATATTGCAGTTATAGATATATTTCATACAAGAGACAACATTGCAGTTATAGATATATTTCATACAAGAGACAACATTGCAGTTATAGACATATTTCATACAAGAGATAACATTGCAGTTATAGATATATTTTATACAAGAGACAACATTGCAGTTATAGATATATTTCATACAAGAGACAACATTGCAGTTATAGTTTCATACAAGAGACAACATTGCAGTTATAGATATATTTCATACAAGAGACAACACTGCAGTTATAGATATATTTCATACAAGAGACAACATTGCAGTTAAAGATATATTTCATGCAAGAGACAACATTGCAGTTATAGATATATTTCATACAATAGACAACATTGCAGTTATAGATATATTTCATACAAGAGACAACATTGCAGTTATAGACATATTTCATACAAGAGATAACATTGCAGTTATAGATATATTTCATACAAGAGACAACATTGCAGTTATAGTTTCATACAAGAGACAACATTGCTGTTATAGATATATTTCATACAAGAGACAACATTGCAGTTATAGATATATTTCATACAAGAGACAACATTGCAGTTATAGATATATTTCATACAAGAGACAACATTGCAGTTATTGATATATTTCATACAAGAGACAACATTCCAGTTATAGATATATTTCATACAAGAGACAACATTGCAGCTATAGATTCATACAAGAGACAACATTGCAGTTATAGATATATTTCATACAAGAGACAACATTGCAGTTATAGTTTCATACAAGAGACAACATTGCATTTATAGATATATTTCATACAAGAGACAACATTGCAGTTATAGATATATTTCATACAAGAGACAACATTGCAGTTATAGATATATTTCATACAAGAGACAACATTGCAATTATAGATATATTTCATACAAGAGACAACATTGCAGTTATAGATATATTTCATACAAGAGACAACATTGCAGTTATAGATATATTTCATACAAGAGACAACATTGCAGTTATAGATATATTTCATACAAGAGACAACATTGCAGTTACAGATATATTTCAAATAAGAGACAACATTGCATTGTTAGATATATTTCATACAAGAGACAACACTGCAGTTATAGATATATTTCTAACAAGAGACAACATTGAAGTTATAGATATATTTCATACAAGAGACAACATTGCAGTTATAGATATATTTCATACAAGAGACAACATTGCAGTTATAGATATATTTCATACAAGAGACAACATTGCAGTTATAGTTATATTTCATACAAGAGACAACATTGCAGTTATAGATATATTTCATACAAGAGACAACATTGCAGTTATAGATATATTTCATACAAGAGACAACATTGCAGTTATAGATATATTTCAAATAAGAGACAACATTGCAGTGTTAGATATATTTCATACAAGAGACAACACTGCAGTTATAGATATATTTCATACAAGAGACAACATTGAAGTTATAGATATATTTCATACAAGAGACAACATTGCAGTTATAGATATATTTCATACAAGAGACAACATTGCAGTTATAGATATATTTTATACAAGAGACAACATTGCAGTTATAGATATATTTCATACAAGAGACAACATTGCAGTTATAGATATATTTCATACAAGAGACAACATTGCAGTTATAGATATATTTCATACAAGAGACAACATTGCAGTTATAGATATATTTCATACAAGAGACAACATTGCAGTTATAGATATATTTCAAATAAGAGACAACATTGCAGTGTTAGATATATTTCATACAAGAGACAACACTGCAGTTATAGATATATTTCATACAAGAGACAACATTGAAGTTATAGATATATTTCATACAAGAGACAACATTGCAGTTATAGATATATTTCATACAAGAGACAACATTGCAGTTATAGATATATTTTATACAAGAGACAACATTGCAGTTATAGTTTCATACAAAAGACAACATTGCAGTTATAAATATATTTCATACAAGAGACAACACTGCAGTTATAGATATATTTCATGCAAGAGACAACATTGCAGTTATAGATATATTTCATACAAGAGACAACATTGCAGTTATAGTTTCATACAAGAGACAACTATGCTGTTATAGATATATTTCATACAAGAGACAACATTGCAGTTATAGATATATTTCATACAAGAGACAACATTGCAGTTATAGATATATTTTATACAAGAGACAACATTGCAGTTATAGTTTCATACAAGAGACAACATTGCAGTTATAAATATATTTCATACAAGAGACAACACTGCAGTTATAGATATATTTCATACAAGAGACAACATTGCAGTTATAGATATATTTTATGCAAGAGACAACATTGCAGTTATAGATATATTTCATACAAGAGACAACATTGCAGTTATAGATATATTTCATACAAGAGACAACATTGCAGTTATAGACATATTTCATACAAGAGATAACATTGCAGTTATAGATATATTTTATACAAGAGATAACATTGCAGTTATAGACATATTTCATACAAGAGACAACATTGCAGTTATAGATATATTTCATACAAGAGACAACACTGCAGTTATAGATATATTTCATACAAGAGACAACATTGCAGTTATAGTTTCATACAAGAGACAACATTGCAGTTATAGATATATTTCATACAAGAGACAACATTGCAGTTATAGATACATTTCATACAAGAGACAACATTGCAGTTATAGATATATTTCATACAAGAGACAACATTGCAGTTATAGTTTCATACAAGAGACAACATTGCAGTTATAGATATATTTCATACAAGAGACAACATTGCAGTTATAGACATATTTCATACAAGAGATAACATTGCAGTTATAGATATATTTTATACAAGAGACAACATTGCAGTTATAGATATATTTCATACAAGAGACAACATTGCAGTTATAGTTTCATACAAGAGACAACATTGCAGTTATAGATATATTTCATACAAGAGACAACACTGCAGTTATAGATATATTTCATACAAGAGACAACATTGCAGTTAAAGATATATTTCATGCAAGAGACAACATTGCAGTTATAGATATATTTCATACAATAGACAACATTGCAGTTATAGATATATTTCATACAAGAGACAACATTGCAGTTATAGACATATTTCATACAAGAGATAACATTGCAGTTATAGATATATTTCATACAAGAGACAACATTGCAGTTATAGTTTCATACAAGAGACAACATTGCTGTTATAGATATATTTCATACAAGAGACAACATTGCAGTTATAGATATATTTCATACAAGAGACAACATTGCAGTTATAGATATATTTCATACAAGAGACAACATTGCAGTTATTGATATATTTCATACAAGAGACAACATTGCAGTTATAGATATATTTCATACAAGAGACAACATTGCAGCTATAGATTCATACAAGAGACAACATTGCAGTTATAGATATATTTCATACAAGAGACAACATTGCAGTTATAGTTTCATACAAGAGACAACATTGCATTTATAGATATATTTCATACAAGAGACAACATTGCAGTTATAGATATATTTCATACAAGAGACAACATTGCAGTTATAGATATATTTCATACAAGAGACAACATTGCAATTATAGATATATTTCATACAAGAGACAACATTGCAGTTATAGATATATTTCATACAAGAGACAACATTGCAGTTATAGATATATTTCATACAAGAGACAACATTGCAGTTATAGATATATTTCATACAAGATACAACATTGCAGTTACAGATATATTTCAAATAAGAGACAACATTGCATTGTTAGATATATTTCATACAAGAGACAACACTGCAGTTATAGATATATTTCATACAAGAGACAACATTGAAGTTATAGATATATTTCATACAAGAGACAACATTGCAGTTATAGATATATTTCATACAAGAGACAACATTGCAGTTATAGATATATTTTATACAAGAGACAACATAGCAGTTATAGTTTCATACAAGAGACAACATTGCAGTTATAAATATATTTCATACAAGAGACAACACTGCAGTTATAGATATATTTCATGCAAGAGACAACATTGCAGTTATAGATATATTTCATACAAGAGACAACATTGCAGTTATAGTTTCATACAAGAGACAACATTGCTGTTATAGATATATTTCATACAAGAGACAACATTGCAGTTATACATATATTTCATACAAGAGACAACATTGCATTTATAGATATATTTTATACAAGAGACAACATTGCAGTTATAGTTTCATACAAGAGACAACATTGCAGTTATAAATATATTTCATACAAGAGACAACACTGCAGTTATAGATATATTTCATACAAGAGACAACATTGCAGTTATAGATATATTTTATGCAAGAGACAACATTGCAGTTATAGATATATTTCATACAAGAGACAACATTGCAGTTATAGATATATTTCATACAAGAGACAACATTGCAGTTATAGACATATTTCATACAAGAGATAACATTGCAGTTATAGATATATTTTATACAAGAGACAACATTGCAGTTATAGACATATTTCATACAAGAGACAACATTGCAGTTATAGATATATTTCATACAAGAGACAACACTGCAGTTATAGATATATTTCATACAAGAGACAACATTGCAGTTATAGTTTCATACAAGAGACAACATTGCAGTTATAGATATATTTCATACAAGAGACAACATTGCAGTTATAGATACATTTCATACAAGAGACAACATTGCAGTTATAGATATATTTCATACAAGAGACAACATTGCAGTTATAGTTTCATACAAGAGACAACATTGCAGTTATAGATATATTTCATACAAGAGACAACATTGCAGTTATAGATATATTTCATACAAGAGACAACATTGCAGTAATAGAAATATTTCATACAAGAGACAACATTGCAGTTATAGATATATTTCATACAAGAGACAACATTGCAGTTATAGTTTCATACAAGAGACAACATTGCAGTTATAGATATATTTCATACAAGAGACAACATTGCAGTTATAGATATATTTCATACAAGAGACAACATTGCAGTAATAGAAATATTTCATACAAGAGACAACCTTGCAGTTATAGATATATTTCATACAAGAGACAACATTGCAGTTATAGTTTCATACAAGAGACAACATTGCAGTTATAGATATATTTCATACAAGAGACAACATTGCAGTTATAGATATATTTCATACAAGAGACAACCTTGCAGTTATAGATATATTTTATACAAGAAACAACATTGCAGTTATAGATATATTTCATACAAGAGACAACATTGCAGTTATAGTTTCATACAAGAGACAACATTGCAGTTATAGATATATTTCCTACAAGAGACAACACTGCAGTTATAGATATATTTCATACAAGAGACAACATTGCAGTTATAGATATATTTCATGCAAGAGACAACATTGCAGTTATAGATATATTTTATGCAAGAGACAACATTGCAGTTATAGATATATTTCATACAAGAGACAACATTGCAGTTATAGATATATTTCATACAAGAGACAACATTGCAGTTATAGACATATTTCATACAAGAGATAACATTGCAGTTATAGATATATTTTATACAAGAGACAACATTGCAGTTATAGACATATTTCATACAAGAGACAACATTGCAGTTATAGATATATTTCATACAAGAGACAACACTGCAGTTATAGATATATTTCATACAAGAGACAACATTGCAGTTATAGTTTCATACAAGAGACAACATTGCAGTTATAGATATATTTCATACAAGAGACAACATTGCAGTTATAGATACATTTCATACAAGAGACAACATTGCAGTTATAGATATATTTCATACAAGAGACAACATTGCAGTTATAGTTTCATACAAGAGACAACATTGCAGTTATAGATATATTTCATACAAGAGACAACATTGCAGTTATAGATATATTTCATACAAGAGACAACATTGCAGTAATAGAAATATTTCATACAAGAGACAACATTGCAGTTATAGATATATTTCATACAAGAGACAACATTGCAGTTATAGTTTCATACAAGAGACAACATTGCAGTTATAGATATATTTCATACAAGAGACAACATTGCAGTTATAGATATATTTCATACAAGAGACAACATTGCAGTAATAGAAATATTTCATACAAGAGACAACATTGCAGTTATAGATATATTTCATACAAGAGACAACATTGCAGTTATAGTTTCATACAAGAGACAACATTGCAGTTATAGATATATTTCATACAAGAGACAACATTGCAGTTATAGATATATTTCATACAAGAGACAACCTTGCAGTTATAGATATATTTTATACAAGAAACAACATTGCAGTTATAGATATATTTCATACAAGAGACAACATTGCAGTTATAGTTTCATACAAGAGACAACATTGCAGTTATAGATATATTTCCTACAAGAGACAACACTGCAGTTATAGATATATTTCATACAAGAGACAACATTGCAGTTATAGATATATTTCATGCAAGAGACAATATTGCAGTTATAGATATATTTCATACAAGAGACAACATTGCAGTTATAGATATATTTCATACAAGAGACAACATTGCAGTTATAGATATATTTCATACAAGAGACAACATTGCAGTTATAGACATATTTCATACAAGAGACAACATTGCAGTTTTAGATATATTTCATACAAGAGACAACACTGCAGTTATAGATATATTTCATACAAGAGACAACATTGCAGTTATAGATATATTTCATGCAAGAGACAACATTGCAGTTATAGATATATTTCATACAAGAGACAACATTGCAGTTATAGTTTCATACAAGAGACAACATTGCTGTTATAGATATATTTCATACAAGAGACAACATTGCAGTTATAGATATATTTCATACAAGAGACAACATTGCAGTTATAGTTTCATACAAGAGACAACATTGCAGTTATAGATATATTTTATACAAGAGACAACATTGCAGTTATAGATATATTTCATACAAGAGACAACATTGCAGTTATAGATATATTTCATACAAGAGACAACATTGCAGTTATATATATATTTCATACAAGAGACAACATTGCAGTTATAGATATATTTCATACAAGAGACAACATTGCAGTTATAGACATATTTCATACAAGAGACAACATTGCAGTTATAGATATATTTCATACAAGAGACAACATTGCAGTTATAGATATATTTCAAATAAGAGACAACATTGCAGTTTTAGATATATTTCATACAAGAGACAACACTGCAGTTATAGATATATTTCATACAAGAGACAACATTGCAGTTATAGATATATTTCATGCAAGAGACAACATTGCAGTTATAGATATATTTCATACAAGAGACAACATTGCAGTTATAGTTTCATACAAGAGACAACATTGCTGTTATAGATATATTTCATACAAGAGACAACATTGCAGTTATAGATATATTTCATACAAGAGACAACATTGCAGTTATAGATATATTTCATACAAGAGACAACATTGCAGTTATTGATATATTTCATACAAGAGACAACATTGCAGTTATAGATATATTTCATACAAGAGACAACATTGCAGTTATAGTTTCATACAAGAGACAACATTGCAGTTATAGATATATTTCATACAAGAGACAACATAGCAGTTATAGTTTCATACAAGAGACAACATTGCAGTTATAGATATATTTCATACAAGAGACAACATTGCAGTTATAGATATATTTCATACAAGAGACAACATTGCAGTTATAGATATATTTCATACAAGAGACAACATTGCAGTTATAGATATATTTCATACAAGAGACAACATTGCAGTTATAGATATATTTCATACAAGAGATAACATTGCAGTTATAGATATATTTCATACAAGAGACAACATTGCAGTTATAGTTATATTTCATACAAGAGACAACATTGCAGTTATAGATATATTTCATACAAGAGACAACATTGCAGTTATAGATATATTTCATACAAGAGACAACATTGCAGTTATAGATATATTTCATACAAGAGACAACATTGCAGTTATAGATATATTTCATACAAGAGACAACATTGCAGTTATAGATATATTTTATACAAGAGACAACATTGCAGTTATAGATATATTTCATACAAGAGATAACATTGCAGTTATAGATATATTTCATACAAGAGACAACATTGCAGTTATAGTTATATTTCATACAAGAGACAACATTGCAGTTATAGATATATTTCATACAAGAGACAACATTGCAGTTATAGATATATTTCATACAAGAGACAACATTGCAGTTATAGATATATTTCAAATAAGAGACAACATTGCAGTGTTAGATATATTTCATACAAGAGACAACACTGCAGTTATAGATATATTTCATACAAGAGACAACATTGAAGTTATAGATATATTTCATACAAGAGACAACATTGCAGTTATAGATATATTTCATACAAGAGACAACATTGCAGTTATAGATATATTTTATACAAGAGACAACATTGCAGTTATAGATATATTTCATACAAGAGACAACATTGCAGTTATAGATATATTTCATACAAGAGACAACATTGCAGTTATAGATATATTTCATACAAGAGACAACATTGCAGTTATAGATATATTTCATACAAGAGACAACATTGCAGTTATAGATATATTTCAAATAAGAGACAACATTGCAGTGTTAGATATATTTCATACAAGAGACAACACTGCAGTTATAGATATATTTCATACAAGAGACAACATTGAAGTTATAGATATATTTCATACAAGAGACAACATTGCAGTTATAGATATATTTCATACAAGAGACAACATTGCAGTTATAGATATATTTTATACAAGAGACAACATTGCAGTTATAGTTTCATACAAAAGACAACATTGCAGTTATAAATATATTTCATACAAGAGACAACACTGCAGTTATAGATATATTTCATGCAAGAGACAACATTGCAGTTATAGATATATTTCATACAAGAGACAACATTGCAGTTATAGTTTCATACAAGAGACAACTATGCTGTTATAGATATATTTCATACAAGAGACAACATTGCAGTTATAGATATATTTCATACAAGAGACAACATTGCAGTTATAGATATATTTTATACAAGAGACAACATTGCAGTTATAGTTTCATACAAGAGACAACATTGCAGTTATAAATATATTTCATACAAGAGACAACACTGCAGTTATAGATATATTTCATACAAGAGACAACATTGCAGTTATAGATATATTTTATGCAAGAGACAACATTGCAGTTATAGATATATTTCATACAAGAGACAACATTGCAGTTATAGATATATTTCATACAAGAGACAACATTGCAGTTATAGACATATTTCATACAAGAGATAACATTGCAGTTATAGATATATTTTATACAAGAGATAACATTGCAGTTATAGACATATTTCATACAAGAGACAACATTGCAGTTATAGATATATTTCATACAAGAGACAACACTGCAGTTATAGATATATTTCATACAAGAGACAACATTGCAGTTATAGTTTCATACAAGAGACAACATTGCAGTTATAGATATATTTCATACAAGAGACAACATTGCAGTTATAGATACATTTCATACAAGAGACAACATTGCAGTTATAGATATATTTCATACAAGAGACAACATTGCAGTTATAGTTTCATACAAGAGACAACATTGCAGTTATAGATATATTTCATACAAGAGACAACCTTGCAGTTATAGATATATTTCATACAAGAGACAACATTGCAGTAATAGATATATTTCATACAAGAGACAACCTTGCAGTTATAGATATATTTTATACAAGAGACAACATTGCAGTTATAGATATATTTCATACAAGAGACAACATTGCAGTTATAGTTTCATACAAGAGACAACATTGCAGTTATAGATATATTTCATACAAGAGACAACACTGCAGTTATAGATATATTTCATACAAGAGACAACATTGCAGTTATAGATATATTTCATGCAAGAGACAATATTGCAGTTATAGATATATTTCATACAAGAGACAACATTGCAGTTATAGATATATTTCATACAAGAGACAACATTGCAGTTATAGACATATTTCATACAAGAGATAACATTGCAGTTATAGATATATTTTATACAAGAGACAACATTGCAGTTATAGATATATTTTATACAAGAGACAACATTGCAGTTATAGTTTCATACAAGAGACAACATTGCAGTTATAGATATATTTCATACAAGAGACAACACTGCAGTTATAGATATATTTCATACAAGAGACAACATTGCAGTTAAAGATATATTTCATGCAAGAGACAACATTGCAGTTATAGATATATTTCATACAATAGACAACATTGCAGTTATAGATATATTTCATACAAGAGACAACATTGCAGTTATAGACATATTTCATACAAGAGATAACATTGCAGTTATAGATATATTTCATACAAGAGACAACATTGCAGTTATAGTTTCATACAAGAGACAACATTGCTGTTATAGATATATTTCATACAAGAGACAACATTGCAGTTATAGATATATTTCATACAAGAGACAACATTGCAGTTATAGATATATTTCATACAAGAGACAACATTGCAGTTATTGATATATTTCATACAAGAGACAACATTGCAGTTATAGATATATTTCATACAAGAGACAACATTGCAGCTATAGATTCATACAAGAGACAACATTGCAGTTATAGATATATTTCATACAAGAGACAACATTGCAGTTATAGTTTCATACAAGAGACAACATTGCATTTATAGATATATTTCATACAAGAGACAACATTGCAGTTATAGATATATTTCATACAAGAGACAACATTGCAGTTATAGATATATTTCATACAAGAGACAACATTGCAATTATAGATATATTTCATACAAGAGACAACATTGCAGTTATAGATATATTTCATACAAGAGACAACATTGCAGTTATAGATATATTTCATACAAGAGACAACATTGCAGTTATAGATATATTTCATACAAGATACAACATTGCAGTTACAGATATATTTCAAATAAGAGACAACATTGCATTGTTAGATATATTTCATACAAGAGACAACACTGCAGTTATAGATATATTTCATACAAGAGACAACATTGAAGTTATAGATATATTTCATACAAGAGACAACATTGCAGTTATAGATATATTTCATACAAGAGACAACATTGCAGTTATAGATATATTTTATACAAGAGACAACATAGCAGTTATAGTTTCATACAAGAGACAACATTGCAGTTATAAATATATTTCATACAAGAGACAACACTGCAGTTATAGATATATTTCATGCAAGAGACAACATTGCAGTTATAGATATATTTCATACAAGAGACAACATTGCAGTTATAGTTTCATACAAGAGACAACATTGCTGTTATAGATATATTTCATACAAGAGACAACATTGCAGTTATACATATATTTCATACAAGAGACAACATTGCATTTATAGATATATTTTATACAAGAGACAACATTGCAGTTATAGTTTCATACAAGAGACAACATTGCAGTTATAAATATATTTCATACAAGAGACAACACTGCAGTTATAGATATATTTCATACAAGAGACAACATTGCAGTTATAGATATATTTTATGCAAGAGACAACATTGCAGTTATAGATATATTTCATACAAGAGACAACATTGCAGTTATAGATATATTTCATACAAGAGACAACATTGCAGTTATAGACATATTTCATACAAGAGATAACATTGCAGTTATAGATATATTTTATACAAGAGACAACATTGCAGTTATAGACATATTTCATACAAGAGACAACATTGCAGTTATAGATATATTTCATACAAGAGACAACACTGCAGTTATAGATATATTTCATACAAGAGACAACATTGCAGTTATAGTTTCATACAAGAGACAACATTGCAGTTATAGATATATTTCATACAAGAGACAACATTGCAGTTATAGATACATTTCATACAAGAGACAACATTGCAGTTATAGATATATTTCATACAAGAGACAACATTGCAGTTATAGTTTCATACAAGAGACAACATTGCAGTTATAGATATATTTCATACAAGAGACAACATTGCAGTTATAGATATATTTCATACAAGAGACAACATTGCAGTAATAGAAATATTTCATACAAGAGACAACATTGCAGTTATAGATATATTTCATACAAGAGACAACATTGCAGTTATAGTTTCATACAAGAGACAACATTGCAGTTATAGATATATTTCATACAAGAGACAACATTGCAGTTATAGATATATTTCATACAAGAGACAACATTGCAGTAATAGAAATATTTCATACAAGAGACAACCTTGCAGTTATAGATATATTTCATACAAGAGACAACATTGCAGTTATAGTTTCATACAAGAGACAACATTGCAGTTATAGATATATTTCATACAAGAGACAACATTGCAGTTATAGATATATTTCATACAAGAGACAACCTTGCAGTTATAGATATATTTTATACAAGAAACAACATTGCAGTTATAGATATATTTCATACAAGAGACAACATTGCAGTTATAGTTTCATACAAGAGACAACATTGCAGTTATAGATATATTTCCTACAAGAGACAACACTGCAGTTATAGATATATTTCATACAAGAGACAACATTGCAGTTATAGATATATTTCATGCAAGAGACAACATTGCAGTTATAGATATATTTTATGCAAGAGACAACATTGCAGTTATAGATATATTTCATACAAGAGACAACATTGCAGTTATAGATATATTTCATACAAGAGACAACATTGCAGTTATAGACATATTTCATACAAGAGATAACATTGCAGTTATAGATATATTTTATACAAGAGACAACATTGCAGTTATAGACATATTTCATACAAGAGACAACATTGCAGTTATAGATATATTTCATACAAGAGACAACACTGCAGTTATAGATATATTTCATACAAGAGACAACATTGCAGTTATAGTTTCATACAAGAGACAACATTGCAGTTATAGATATATTTCATACAAGAGACAACATTGCAGTTATAGATACATTTCATACAAGAGACAACATTGCAGTTATAGATATATTTCATACAAGAGACAACATTGCAGTTATAGTTTCATACAAGAGACAACATTGCAGTTATAGATATATTTCATACAAGAGACAACATTGCAGTTATAGATATATTTCATACAAGAGACAACATTGCAGTAATAGAAATATTTCATACAAGAGACAACATTGCAGTTATAGATATATTTCATACAAGAGACAACATTGCAGTTATAGTTTCATACAAGAGACAACATTGCAGTTATAGATATATTTCATACAAGAGACAACATTGCAGTTATAGATATATTTCATACAAGAGACAACATTGCAGTAATAGAAATATTTCATACAAGAGACAACATTGCAGTTATAGATATATTTCATACAAGAGACAACATTGCAGTTATAGTTTCATACAAGAGACAACATTGCAGTTATAGATATATTTCATACAAGAGACAACATTGCAGTTATAGATATATTTCATACAAGAGACAACCTTGCAGTTATAGATATATTTTATACAAGAAACAACATTGCAGTTATAGATATATTTCATACAAGAGACAACATTGCAGTTATAGTTTCATACAAGAGACAACATTGCAGTTATAGATATATTTCATACAAGAGACAACATTGCAGTTATAGATATATTTCATACAAGAGACAACATTGCAGTTATAGATATATTTCATACAAGAGACAACATTGCAGTAATAGATATATTTCATACAAGAGACAACATTGCAGTTATAGATATATTTTATACAAGAGACAACATTGCAGTTATAGATATATTTCATACAAGAGACAACATTGCAGTTATAGTTTCATACAAGAGACAACATTGCAGTTATAGATATATTTCATACAAGAGACAACACTGCAGTTATAGATATATTTCATACAAGAGACAACACTGCAGTTATAGATATATTTCATACAAGAGACAACATTGCAGTTATAGTTTCATACAAGAGACAACATTGCAGTTATAGATATATTTCATACAAGAGACAACATTGCAGTTATAGATATATTTCATACAAGAGACAACATTGCAGTTATAGATATATTTCATACAAGAGACAACATTGCAGTTATAGTTTCATACAAGAGACAACATTGCAGTTATAGTTTCATACAAGAGACAACATTGCAGTTATAGATATATTTCATACAAGAGACAACACTGCAGTTATAGATATATTTCATACAAGAGACAACATTGCAGTTATAGATATATTTCATGCAAGAGACAACATTGCAGTTATAGATATATTTCATACAATAGACAACATTGCAGTTATAGATATATTTCATACAAGAGACAACATTGCAGTTATAGACATATTTCATACAAGAGATAACATTGCAGTTATAGATATATTTCATACAAGAGACAACATTGCAGTTATAGTTTCATACAAGAGACAACATTGCTGTTATAGATATATTTCATACAAGAGACAACATTGCAGTTATAGATATATTTCATACAAGAGACAACATTGCAGTTATAGATATATTTCATACAAGAGACAACATTGCAGTTATAGATATATTTCATACAAGAGACAACATTGCAGTTATAGTTTCATACAAGAGACAACATTGCAGTTATAGTTTCATACAAGAGACAACATTGCAGTTATAGATATATTTCATACAAGAGACAACACTGCAGTTATAGATATATTTCATACAAGAGACAACATTGCAGTTATAGATATATTTCATGCAAGAGACAACATTGCAGTTATAGATATATTTCATACAATAGACAACATTGCAGTTATAGATATATTTCATACAAGAGACAACATTGCAGTTATAGACATATTTCATACAAGAGATAACATTGCAGTTATAGATATATTTCATACAAGAGACAACATTGCAGTTATAGTTTCATACAAGAGACAACATTGCTGTTATAGATATATTTCATACAAGAGACAACATTGCAGTTATAGATATATTTCATACAAGAGACAACATTGCAGTTATAGATATATTTCATACAAGAGACAACATTGCAGTTATTGATATATTTCATACAAGAGACAACATTGCAGTTATAGATATATTTCATACAAGAGACAACATTGCAGTTATAGATATATTTTATACAAGAGACAACATTGCAGTTATAGATATATTTCATACAAGAGACAACATTGCAGTTATAGTTTCATACAAGAGACAACATTGCAGTTATAGATATATTTCATACAAGAGACAACACTGCAGTTATAGATATATTTCATACAAGAGACAACATTGCAGTTATATATATATTTCATGCAAGAGACAATATTGCAGTTATAGATATATTTCATACAAGAGACAACATTGCAGTTATAGATACATTTCATACAAGAGACAACATTGCAATTATAGATATATTTCATACAAGAGACAACATTGCAGTTATAGTTTCATACAAGAGACAACATTGCAGTTATAGATATATTTCATACAAGAGACAACATTGCAGTTATAGATATATTTCATACAAGAGACAACATTGCAGTAATAGATATATTTTATACAAGAGACAACATTGCAGTTATAGATATATTTTATACAAGAGACAACATTGCAGTTATAGATATATTTCATACAAGAGACAACATTGCAGTTATAGTTTCATACAAGAAACAACATTGCAGTTATAGATATATTTCATACAAGAGACAACACTGCAGTTATAGATATATTTCATACAAGAGACAACACTGCAGTTATAGATATATTTCATACAAGAGACAACATTGCAGTTATAGTTTCATACAAGAGACAACATTGCAGTTATAGATATATTTCATACAAGAGACAACATTGCAGTTATGGATATATTTCATACAAGAGACAACATTGCAGTTATAGATATATTTCATACAAGAGACAACATTGCAGTTATAGTTTCATACAAGAGACAACATTGCAGTTATAGTTTCATACAAGAGACAACATTGCAGTTATAGATATATTTCATACAAGAGACAACACTGCAGTTATAGATATATTTCATACAAGAGACAACATTGCAGTTATAGATATATTTCATGCAAGAGACAACATTGCAGTTATAGATATATTTCATACAATAGACAACATTGCAGTTATAGATATATTTCATACAAGAGACAACATTGCAGTTATAGACATATTTCATACAAGAGATACTATTGCAGTTTTAGATATATTTCATACAAGAGACAACATTGCAGTTATAGTTTCATACAAGAGACAACATTGCTGTTATAGATATATTTCATACAAGAGACAACATTGCAGTTATAGATATATTTCATACAACAGACAACATTGCAGTTATAGATATATTTCATACAAGAGACAACATTGCAGTTATAGATATATTTCATACAAGAGACAACATTGCAGTTATAGTTTCATACAAGAGACAACATTGCAGTTATAGTTTCATACAAGAGACAACATTGCAGTTATAGATATATTTCATACAAGAGACAACACTGCAGTTATAGATATATTTCATACAAGAGACAACATTGCAGTTATAGATATATTTCATGCAAGAGACAACATTGCAGTTATAGATATATTTATTACAATAGACAACATTGCAGTTATAGATATATTTCATACAAGAGACAACATTGCAGTTATAGACATATTTCATACAAGAGATAACATTGCAGTTATAGATATATTTCATACAAGAGACAACATTGCAGTTATAGTTTCATACAAGAGACAACATTGCTGTTATAGATATATTTCATACAAGAGACAACATTGCAGTTATAGATATATTTCATACAAGAGACAACATTGCAGTTATAGATATATTTCATACAAGAGACAACATTCCAGTTACTGATAAATTTCATACAAGAGACAACATTGCAGTTATAGATATATTTCATACAAGAGACAACATTGCAGCTATAGATTCATACAAGAGACAACATTGCAGTTATAGATATATTTCATACAAGAGACAACATTGCAGTTATAGTTTCATACAAGAGACAACATTGCATTTATAGATATATTTCATACAAGAGACAACATTGCAGTTATAGATATATTTCATACAAGAGACAACATTGCAGTTATAGATATATTTCATACAAGAGACAACATTGCAGTTATAGATATATTTCATACAAGAGACAACATTGCAGTTATAGATATATTTCATACAAGAGACAACATTGCAGTTATAGATATATTTCATACAAGAGACAACATTGCAGTTATAGATATATTTCATACAAGAGACAACATTGCAGTTATAGATATATTTCAAATAAGAGACAACATTGCAGTGTTAGATATATTTCATACAAGAGACAACATTGAAGTTATAGATATATTTCATACAAGAGACAACATTGCAGTTATAGATATATTTTATACAAGAGACAACATTGCAGTTATAGTTTCATACAAGAGACAACATTGCAGTTATAAATATATTTCATACAAGAGACAACACTGCAGTTATAGATATATTTCATGCAAGAGACAACATTGTAGTTATAGATATATTTCATACAAGAGACAACATTGCAGTTATAGTTTCATACAAGAGACAACATTGCTGTTATAGATATATTTCATACAAGAGACAACATTGCAGTTATAGCTATATTTCATACAAGAGACAACATTGCAGTTATAGATATATTTTATACAAGAGACAACATTGCAGTTATAGTTTCATACAAGAGACAACATTGCAGTTATAGATATATTTTATACAAGAGACAACATTGCAGTTATAGATATATTTCATACAAGAGACAACATTGCAGTTATAGTTTCATACAAGAGACAACATTGCAGTTATAGATATATTTCATACAAGAGACAACACTGCAGTTATAGATATATTTCATACAAGAGACAACATTGCAGTTATATATATATTTCATGCAAGAGACAATATTGCAGTTATAGATATATTTCATACAAGAGACAACATTGCAGTTATAGATACATTTCATACAAGAGACAACATTGCAATTATAGATATATTTCATACAAGAGACAACATTGCAGTTATAGTTTCATACAAGAGACAACATTGCAGTTATAGATATATTTCATACAAGAGACAACATTGCAGTTATAGATATATTTCATACAAGAGACAACATTGCAGTAATAGATATATTTTATACAAGAGACAACATTGCAGTTATAGATATATTTTATACAAGAGACAACATTGCAGTTATAGATATATTTCATACAAGAGACAACATTGCAGTTATAGTTTCATACAAGAAACAACATTGCAGTTATAGATATATTTCATACAAGAGACAACACTGCAGTTATAGATATATTTCATACAAGAGACAACACTGCAGTTATAGATATATTTCATACAAGAGACAACATTGCAGTTATAGTTTCATACAAGAGACAACATTGCAGTTATAGATATATTTCATACAAGAGACAACATTGCAGTTATAGATATATTTCATACAAGAGACAACATTGCAGTTATAGATATATTTCATACAAGAGACAACATTGCAGTTATAGTTTCATACAAGAGACAACATTGCAGTTATAGTTTCATACAAGAGACAACATTGCAGTTATAGATATATTTCATACAAGAGACAACACTGCAGTTATAGATATATTTCATACAAGAGACAACATTGCATTTATAGATATATTTCATGCAAGAGACAACATTGCAGTTATAGATATATTTCATACAATAGACAACATTGCAGTTATAGATATATTTCATACAAGAGACAACATTGCAGTTATAGACATATTTCATACAAGAGATACTATTGCAGTTTTAGATATATTTCATACAAGAGACAACATTGCAGTTATAGTTTCATACAAGAGACAACATTGCTGTTATAGATATATTTCATACAAGAGACAACATTGCAGTTATAGATATATTTCATACAACAGACAACATTGCAGTTATAGATATATTTCATACAAGAGACAACATTGCAGTTATAGATATATTTCATACAAGAGACAACATTGCAGTTATAGTTTCATACAAGAGACAACATTGCAGTTATAGTTTCATACAAGAGACAACATTGCAGTTATAGATATATTTCATACAAGAGACAACACTGCAGTTATAGATATATTTCATACAAGAGACAACATTGCAGTTATAGATATATTTCATGCAAGAGACAACATTGCAGTTATAGATATATTTATTACAATAGACAACATTGCAGTTATAGATATATTTCATACAAGAGACAACATTGCAGTTATAGACATATTTCATACAAGAGATAACATTGCAGTTATAGATATATTTCATACAAGAGACAACATTGCAGTTATAGTTTCATACAAGAGACAACATTGCTGTTATAGATATATTTCATACAAGAGACAACATTGCAGTTATAGATATATTTCATACAAGAGACAACATTGCAGTTATAGATATATTTCATACAAGAGACAACATTCCAGTTACTGATAAATTTCATACAAGAGACAACATTGCAGTTATAGATATATTTCATACAAGAGACAACATTGCAGCTATAGATTCATACAAGAGACAACATTGCAGTTATAGATATATTTCATACAAGAGACAACATTGCAGTTATAGTTTCATACAAGAGACAACATTGCATTTATAGATATATTTCATACAAGAGACAACATTGCAGTTATAGATATATTTCATACAAGAGACAACATTGCAGTTATAGATATATTTCATACAAGAGACAACATTGCAGTTATAGATATATTTCATACAAGAGACAACATTGCAGTTATAGATATATTTCATACAAGAGACAACATTGCAGTTATAGATATATTTCATACAAGAGACAACATTGCAGTTATAGATATATTTCATACAAGAGACAACATTGCAGTTATAGATATATTTCAAATAAGAGACAACATTGCAGTGTTAGATATATTTCATACAAGAGACAACATTGAAGTTATAGATATATTTCATACAAGAGACAACATTGCAGTTATAGATATATTTTATACAAGAGACAACATTGCAGTTATAGTTTCATACAAGAGACAACATTGCAGTTATAAATATATTTCATACAAGAGACAACACTGCAGTTATAGATATATTTCATGCAAGAGACAACATTGTAGTTATAGATATATTTCATACAAGAGACAACATTGCAGTTATAGTTTCATACAAGAGACAACATTGCTGTTATAGATATATTTCATACAAGAGACAACATTGCAGTTATAGCTATATTTCATACAAGAGACAACATTGCAGTTATAGATATATTTTATACAAGAGACAACATTGCAGTTATAGTTTCATACAAGAGACAACATTGCAGTTATAAATATATTTCATACAAGAGACAACACTGCAGTTATAGATATATTTCATACAAGAGACAACATTGCAGTTATAGATATATTTTATGCAAGAGACAACATTGCAGTTATAGATATATTTCATACAAGAGACAACATTGCAGTTATAGATATATTTCATACAAGAGACAACATTGCAGTTATAGACATATTTCATACAAGAGATAACATTGCAGTTATAGATATATTTTATACAAGAGACAACATTGCAGTTATAGACATATTTCATACAAGAGACAACATTGCAGTTATAGATATATTTCATACAAGAGACAACACTGCAGTTATAGATATATTTCATACAAGAGACAACATTGCAGTTATAGTTTCATACAAGAGACAACATTGCAGTTATAGATATATTTCATACAAGAGACAACATTGCAGTTATAGATACATTTCATACAAGAGACAACATTGCAGTTATAGATATATTTCATACAAGAGACAACATTGCAGTTATAGTTTCATACAAGAGACAACATTGCAGTTATAGATATATTTCATACAAGAGACAACATTGCAGTTATAGATATATTTCATACAAGAGACAACATTGCAGTAATAGATATATTTCATACAAGAGACAACCTTGCAGTTATAGATATATTTTATACAAGAGACAACATTGCAGTTATAGATATATTTCATACAAGAGACAACATTGCAGTTATAGTTTCATACAAGAGACAACATTGCAGTTATAGATATATTTCATACAAGAGACAACACTGCAGTTATAGATATATTTCATACAAGAGACAACATTGCAGTTATAGATATATTTCATGCAAGAGACAATATTGCAGTTATAGATATATTTCATACAAGAGACAACATTGCAGTTATAGATATATTTCATACAAGAGACAACATTGCAGTTATAGACATATTTCATACAAGAGACAACATTGCAGTTATAGATATATTTCATACAAGAGACAACATTGCAGTTATAGACATATTTCATACAAGAGACAACATTGCAGTTTTAGATATATTTCATACAAGAGACAACACTGCAGTTATAGATATATTTCATACAAGAGACAACATTGCAGTTATAGATATATTTCATGCAAGAGACAACATTGCAGTTATAGATATATTTCATACAAGAGACAACATTGCAGTTATAGTTTCATACAAGAGACAACATTGCTGTTATAGATATATTTCATACAAGAGACAACATTGCAGTTATAGATATATTTCATACAAGAGACAACATTGCAGTTATAGTTTCATACAAGAGACAACATTGCATTTATAGATATATTTCATACAAGAGACAACATTGCAGTTATAGATATATTTCATACAAGAGACAACATTGCAGTTATAGTTATATTTCATACAAGAGACAACATTGCAGTTATAGATATATTTCATACAAGAGACAACATTGCAGTTATAGATATATTTCATACAAGAGACAACATTGCAGTTATAGATATATTTCATACAAGAGACAACATTGCAGTTATAGATATATTTCATACAAGAGACAACATTGCTGTTATAGATATATTTCAAATAAGAGACAACATTGCAGTGTTAGATATATTTCATACAAGAGACAACACTGCAGTTATAGATATATTTCATACAAGAGACAACATTGAAGTTATAGATATATTTCATACAAGAGACAACATTGCAGTTATAGATATATTTTATACAAGAGACAACATTGCAGTTATAGTTTCATACAAGAGACAACATTGCAGTTATAAATATATTTCATACAAGAGACAACACTGCAGTTATAGATATATTTCATGCAAGAGACAACATTGCAGTTATAGATATATTTCATACAAGAGACAACATTGCAGTTATAGTTTCATACAAGAGACAACATTGCTGTTATAGATATATTTCATACAAGAGACAACATTGCAGTTATAGATATATTTCATACAAGAGACAACATTGCAGTTATATATATATTTTATACAAGAGACAACATTGCAGTTATAGTTTCATACAAGAGACAACATTGCAGTTATAAATATATTTCATACAAGAGACAACACTGCAGTTATAGATATATTTCATACAAGAGACAACATTGCAGTTATAGATATATTTTATGCAAGAGACAACATTGCAGTTATAGATATATTTCATACAAGAGACAACATTGCAGTTATAGATATATTTCATACAAGAGACAACATTGCAGTTATAGACATATTTCATACAAGAGATAACATTGCAGTTATAGATATATTTTATACAAGAGACAACATTGCAGTTATAGACATATTTCATACAAGAGACAACATTGCAGTTATAGATATATTTCATACAAGAGACAACACTGCAGTTATAGATATATTTCATACAAGAGACAACATTGCAGTTATAGTTTCATACAAGAGACAACATTGCAGTTATAGATATATTTCATACAAGAGACAACATTGCAGTTATAGATACATTTCATACAAGAGACAACATTGCAGTTATAGATATATTTCATACAAGAGACAACATTGCAGTTATAGTTTCATACAAGAGACAACATTGCAGTTATAGATATATTTCATACAAGAGACAACATTGCAGTTATAGATATATTTCATACAAGAGACAACATTGCAGTAATAGATATATTTCATACAAGAGACAACCTTGCAGTTATAGATATATTTTATACAAGAGACAACATTGCAGTTATAGATATATTTAATACAAGAGACAACATTGCAGTTATAGTTTCATACAAGAGACAACATTGCAGTTATAGATATATTTCATACAAGAGACAACACTGCAGTTATAGATATATTTCATACAAGAGACAACATTGCAGTTATAGATATATTTCATGCAAGAGACAATATTGCAGTTATAGATATATTTCATACAAGAGACAACATTGCAGTTATAGATATATTTCATACAAGAGACAACATTGCAGTTATAGACATATTTCATACAAGAGATAACATTGCAGTTATAGATATATTTCATACAAGAGACAACATTGCAGTAATAGACATATTTCATACAAGAGACAACATTGCAGTTTTAGATATATT
Organism: Cepaea hortensis; assembly: GCA_963921405.1. Taxonomy (NCBI): domain Eukaryota; kingdom Metazoa; phylum Mollusca; class Gastropoda; order Stylommatophora; family Helicidae; genus Cepaea; species Cepaea hortensis. The sequence goes on from OY992891.1 coordinate 95,740,025, forward strand.
TCATACAAGAGACAACACTGCAGTTATAGATATATTTCATACAAGAGACAACATTGCAGTTATAGATATATTTCATGCAAGAGACAACATTGCAGTTATAGATATATTTCATACAAGAGACAACATTGCAGTTATAGTTTCATACAAGAGACAACATTGCTGTTATAGATATATTTCATACAAGAGACAACATTGCAGTTATAGATATATTTCATACAAGAGACAACATTGCAGTTATAGTTTCATACAAGAGACAACATTGCAGTTATAGATATATTTCATACAAGAGACAACACTGCAGTTATAGATATATTTCATACAAGAGACAACACTGCTGTTATAGATATATTTCATACAAGAGACAACATTGCAGTTATAGTTTCATACAAGAGACAACATTGCAGTTATAGATATATTTCATACAAGAGACAACATTGCAGTTATAGATATATTTCATACAAGAGACAACATTGCAGTTATAGATATATTTCATACAAGAGACAACATTGCAGTTATAGTTTCATACAAGAGACAACATTGCAGTTATAGTTTCATACAAGAGACAACATTGCAGTTATAGATATATTTCATACAAGAGACAACATTGCAGTTATAGATATATTTCATACAAGAGACAACATTGCAGTAATAGATATATTTCATACAAGAGACAACATTGCAGTTATAGATATATTTTATACAAGAGACAACATTGCAGTTATAGATATATTTCATACAAGAGACAACATTGCAGTTATAGTTTCATACAAGAGACAACATTGCAGTTATAGATATATTTCATACAAGAGACAACACTGCAGTTATAGATATATTTCATACAAGAGACAACATTGCAGTTATAGATATATTTCATACAAGAGACAACATTGCAGTTATAGATATATTTCATACAAGAGACAACATTGCAGTTATAGTTTCATACAAGAGACAACATTGCAGTTATAGATATATTTCATACAAGAGACAACACTGCAGTTATAGATATATTTCATACAAGAGACAACATTGCAGTTAAAGATATATTTCAAATAAGAGACAACATTGCAGTGTTAGATATATTTCATACAAGAGACAACACTGCAGTTATAGATATATTTCATACAAGAGACAACATTGAAGTTATAGATATATTTCATACAAGAGACAACATTGCAGTTATAGATATATTTTATACAAGAGACAACATTGCAGTTATAGTTTCATACAAGAGACAACATTGCAGTTATAAATATATTTCATACAAGAGACAACACTGCAGTTATAGATATATTTCATGCAAGAGACAACATTGCAGTTATAGATATATTTCATACAAGAGACAACATTGCAGTTATAGTTTCATACAAGAGACAACATTGCTGTTATAGATATATTTCATACAAGAGACAACATTGCAGTTATAGATATATTTCATACAAGAGACAACATTGCAGTTATAGATATATTTTATACAAGAGACAACATTGCAGTTATAGTTTCATACAAGAGACAACATTGCAGTTATAAATATATTTCATACAAGAGACAACACTGCAGTTATAGATATATTTCATACAAGAGACAACATTGCAGTTATAGATATATTTCATACAAGAGACAACATTGCAGTTATAGACATATTTCATACAAGAGACAACATTGCAGTTATAGATATATTTCATACAAGAGACAACATTGCAGTTATAGACATATTTCATACAAGAGACAACATTGCAGTTTTAGATATATTTCATACAAGAGACAACACTGCAGTTATAGATATATTTCATACAAGAGACAACATTGCAGTTATAGATATATTTCATGCAAGAGACAACATTGCAGTTATAGATATATTTCATACAAGAGACAACATTGCAGTTATAGTTTCATACAAGAGACAACATTGCTGTTATAGATATATTTCATACAAGAGACAACATTGCAGTTATAGATATATTTCATACAAGAGACAACATTGCAGTTATAGTTTCATACAAGAGACAACATTGCATTTATAGATATATTTCATACAAGAGACAACATTGCAGTTATAGATATATTTCATACAAGAGACAACATTGCAGTTATAGTTATATTTCATACAAGAGACAACATTGCAGTTATAGATATATTTCATACAAGAGACAACATTGCAGTTATAGATATATTTCATACAAGAGACAACATTGCAGTTATAGATATATTTCATACAAGAGACAACATTGCAGTTATAGATATATTTCATACAAGAGACAACATTGCTGTTATAGATATATTTCAAATAAGAGACAACATTGCAGTGTTAGATATATTTCATACAAGAGACAACACTGCAGTTATAGATATATTTCATACAAGAGACAACATTGAAGTTATAGATATATTTCATACAAGAGACAACATTGCAGTTATAGATATATTTTATACAAGAGACAACATTGCAGTTATAGTTTCATACAAGAGACAACATTGCAGTTATAAATATATTTCATACAAGAGACAACACTGCAGTTATAGATATATTTCATGCAAGAGACAACATTGCAGTTATAGATATATTTCATACAAGAGACAACATTGCAGTTATAGTTTCATACAAGAGACAACATTGCTGTTATAGATATATTTCATACAAGAGACAACATTGCAGTTATAGATATATTTCATACAAGAGACAACATTGCAGTTATATATATATTTTATACAAGAGACAACATTGCAGTTATAGTTTCATACAAGAGACAACATTGCAGTTATAAATATATTTCATACAAGAGACAACACTGCAGTTATAGATATATTTCATACAAGAGACAACATTGCAGTTATAGATATATTTTATGCAAGAGACAACATTGCAGTTATAGATATATTTCATACAAGAGACAACATTGCAGTTATAGATATATTTCATACAAGAGACAACATTGCAGTTATAGACATATTTCATACAAGAGATAACATTGCAGTTATAGATATATTTTATACAAGAGACAACATTGCAGTTATAGACATATTTCATACAAGAGACAACATTGCAGTTATAGATATATTTCATACAAGAGACAACACTGCAGTTATAGATATATTTCATACAAGAGACAACATTGCAGTTATAGTTTCATACAAGAGACAACATTGCAGTTATAGATATATTTCATACAAGAGACAACATTGCAGTTATAGATACATTTCATACAAGAGACAACATTGCAGTTATAGATATATTTCATACAAGAGACAACATTGCAGTTATAGTTTCATACAAGAGACAACATTGCAGTTATAGATATATTTCATACAAGAGACAACATTGCAGTTATAGCTATATTTCATACAAGAGACAACATTGCAGTAATAGATATATTTCATACAAGAGACAACCTTGCAGTTATAGATATATTTTATACAAGAGACAACATTGCAGTTATAGATATATTTAATACAAGAGACAACATTGCAGTTATAGTTTCATACAAGAGACAACATTGCAGTTATAGATATATTTCATACAAGAGACAACACTGCAGTTATAGATATATTTCATACAAGAGACAACATTGCAGTTATAGATATATTTCATGCAAGAGACAATATTGCAGTTATAGATATATTTCATACAAGAGACAACATTGCAGTTATAGATATATTTCATACAAGAGACAACATTGCAGTTATAGACATATTTCATACAAGAGATAACATTGCAGTTATAGATATATTTCATACAAGAGACAACATTGCAGTTATAGACATATTTCATACAAGAGACAACATTGCAGTTTTAGATATATTTCATACAAGAGACAACACTGCAGTTATAGATATATTTCATACAAGAGACAACATTGCAGTTATAGATATATTTCATGCAAGAGACAACATTGCAGTTATAGATATATTTCATACAAGAGACAACATTGCAGTTATAGTTTCATACAAGAGACAACATTGCTGTTATAGATATATTTCATACAAGAGACAACATTGCAGTTATAGATATATTTCATACAAGAGACAACATTGCAGTTATAGTTTCATACAAGAGACAACATTGCAGTTATAGATATATTTCATACAAGAGACAACACTGCAGTTATAGATATATTTCATACAAGAGACAACACTGCTGTTATAGATATATTTCATACAAGAGACAACATTGCAGTTATAGTTTCATACAAGAGACAACATTGCAGTTATAGATATATTTCATACAAGAGACAACATTGCAGTTATAGATATATTTCATACAAGAGACAACATTGCAGTTATAGATATATTTCATACAAGAGACAACATTGCAGTTATAGTTTCATACAAGAGACAACATTGCAGTTATAGTTTCATACAAGAGACAACATTGCAGTTATAGATATATTTCATACAAGAGACAACATTGCAGTTATAGATATATTTCATACAAGAGACAACATTGCAGTAATAGATATATTTCATACAAGAGACAACATTGCAGTTATAGATATATTTTATACAAGAGACAACATTGCAGTTATAGATATATTTCATACAAGAGACAACATTGCAGTTATAGTTTCATACAAGAGACAACATTGCAGTTATAGATATATTTCATACAAGAGACAACACTGCAGTTATAGATATATTTCATACAAGAGACAACATTGCAGTTATAGATATATTTCATACAAGAGACAACATTGCAGTTATAGATATATTTCATACAAGAGACAACATTGCAGTTATAGTTTCATACAAGAGACAACATTGCAGTTATAGATATATTTCATACAAGAGACAACACTGCAGTTATAGATATATTTCATACAAGAGACAACATTGCAGTTAAAGATATATTTCAAATAAGAGACAACATTGCAGTGTTAGATATATTTCATACAAGAGACAACACTGCAGTTATAGATATATTTCATACAAGAGACAACATTGAAGTTATAGATATATTTCATACAAGAGACAACATTGCAGTTATAGATATATTTTATACAAGAGACAACATTGCAGTTATAGTTTCATACAAGAGACAACATTGCAGTTATAAATATATTTCATACAAGAGACAACACTGCAGTTATAGATATATTTCATGCAAGAGACAACATTGCAGTTATAGATATATTTCATACAAGAGACAACATTGCAGTTATAGTTTCATACAAGAGACAACATTGCTGTTATAGATATATTTCATACAAGAGACAACATTGCAGTTATAGATATATTTCATACAAGAGACAACATTGCAGTTATAGATATATTTTATACAAGAGACAACATTGCAGTTATAGTTTCATACAAGAGACAACATTGCAGTTATAAATATATTTCATACAAGAGACAACACTGCAGTTATAGATATATTTCATACAAGAGACAACATTGCAGTTATAGATATATTTTATGCAAGAGACAACATTGCAGTTATAGATATATTTCATACAAGAGACAACATTGCAGTTATAGATATATTTCATACAAGAGACAACATTGCAGTTATAGACATATTTCATACAAGAGATAACATTGCAGTTATAGATATATTTTATACAAGAGACAACATTGCAGTTATAGACATATTTCATACAAGAGACAACATTGCAGTTATAGATATATTTCATACAAGAGACAACACTGCAGTTATAGATATATTTCATACAAGAGACAACATTGCAGTTATAGTTTCATACAAGAGACAACATTGCAGTTATAGATATATTTCATACAAGAGACAACATTGCAGTTATAGATACATTTCATACAAGAGACAACATTGCAGTTATAGATATATTTCATACAAGAGACAACATTGCAGTTATAGTTTCATACAAAAGACAACATTGCAGTTATAGATATATTTCATACAAGAGACAACATTGCAGTTATAGATATATTTCATACAAGAGACAACATTGCAGTAATAGATATATTTCATACAAGAGACAACCTTGCAGTTATAGATATATTTTATACAAGAGACAACATTGCAGTTATAGATATATTTCATACAAGAGACAACATTGCAGTTATAGTTTCATACAAGAGACAACATTGCAGTTATAGATATATTTCATACAAGAGACAACACTGCAGTTATAGATATATTTCATACAAGAGACAACATTGCAGTTATAGATATATTTCATGCAAGAGACAATATTGCAGTTATAGATATATTTCATACAAGAGACAACATTGCAGTTATAGATATATTTCATACAAGAGACAACATTGCAGTTATAGACATATTTCATACAAGAGATAACATTGCAGTTATAGATATATTTCATACAAGAGACAACATTGCAGTTATAGACATATTTCATACAAGAGACAACATTGCAGTTTTAGATATATTTCATACAAGAGACAACACTGCAGTTATAGATATATTTCATACAAGAGACAACATTGCAGTTATAGATATATTTCATGCAAGAGACAACATTGCAGTTATAGATATATTTCATACAAGAGACAACATTGCAGTTATAGTTTCATACAAGAGACAACATTGCTGTTATAGATATATTTCATACAAGAGACAACATTGCAGTTATAGATATATTTCATACAAGAGACAACATTGCAGTTATAGTTTCATACAAGAGACAACATTGCAGTTATAGATATATTTCATACAAGAGACAACACTGCAGTTATAGATATATTTCATACAAGAGACAACACTGCAGTTATAGATATATTTCATACAAGAGACAACATTGCAGTTATAGTTTCATACAAGAGACAACATTGCAGTTATAGATATATTTCATACAAGAGACAACATTGCAGTTATAGATATATTTCATACAAGAGACAACATTGCAGTTATAGATATATTTCATACAAGAGACAACATTGCAGTTATAGTTTCATACAAGAGACAACATTGCAGTTATAGTTTCATACAAGAGACAACATTGCAGTTATAGATATATTTCATACAAGAGACAACATTGCAGTTATAGATATATTTCATACAAGAGACAACATTGCAGTAATAGATATATTTCATACAAGAGACAACATTGCAGTTATAGATATATTTTATACAAGAGACAACATTGCAGTTATAGATATATTTCATACAAGAGACAACATTGCAGTTATAGTTTCATACAAGAGACAACATTGCAGTTATAGATATATTTCATACAAGAGACAACACTGCAGTTATAGATATATTTCATACAAGAGACAACATTGCAGTTATAGATATATTTCATACAAGAGACAACATTGCAGTTATAGATATATTTCATACAAGAGACAACATTGCAGTTATAGTTTCATACAAGAGACAACATTGCAGTTAAAGATATATTTCATACAAGAGACAACACTGCAGTTATAGATATATTTCATACAAGAGACAACATTGCAGTTAAAGATATATTTCATGCAAGAGACAACATTGCAGTTATAGATATATTTCATACAATATACAACATTGCAGTTATAGATATATTTCATACAAGAGACAACATTGCAGTTATAGACATATTTCATACAAGAGATAACATTGCAGTTATAGATATATTTCATACAAGAGACAACATTGCAGTTATAGTTTCATACAAGAGACAACATTGCTGTTATATATATATTTCATACAAGAGACAACATTGCAGTTATAGATATATTTCATACAAGAGACAACATTGCAGTTATAGATATATTTCATTCAAGAGACAACATTGCAGTTATTGATATATTTCATACAAGAGACAACATTGCAGTTATAGATATATTTCATACAAGAGACAACATTGCAGCTATAGATTCATACAAGAGACAACATTGCAGTTATAGATATATTTCATACAAGAGACAACATTGCAGTTATAGTTTCATACAAGACACAACATTGCATTTATAGATATATTTCATACAAGAGACAACATTGCAGTTATAGATATATTTCATACAAGAGACAACATTGCAGTTATAGATATATTTCATACAAGAGACAACATTGCAATTATAGATATATTTCATACAAGAGACAACATTGCAGTTATAGTTATATTTCATACAAGAGACAACATTGCAGTTATAGATATATTTCATACAAGAGACAACATTGCAGTTATAGATATATTTCATACAAGAGACAACATTGCAGTTATAGATATATTTCAAATAAGAGACAACATTGCAGTGTTAGATATATTTCATACAAGAGACAACACTGCAGTTATAGATATATTTCATACAAGAGACAACATTGAAGTTATAGATATATTTCATACAAGAGACAACATTGCAGTTATAGATATATTTCATACAAGAGACAACATTGCAGTTATAGATATATTTTATACAAGAGACAACATTGCAGTTATAGTTTCATACAAAAGACAACATTGCAGTTATAAATATATTTCATACAAGAGACAACAGTGCAGTTATAGATATATTTCATGCAAGAGACAACATTGCAGTTATAGATATATTTCATACAAGAGACAACATTGCAGTTATAGTTTCATACAAGAGACAACATTGCTGTTATAGATATATTTCATACAAGAGACAACATTGCAGTTATAGATATATTTCATACAAGAGACAACATTGCAGTTATAGATATATTTTATACAAGAGACAACATTGCAGTTATAGTTTCATACAAGAGACAACATTGCAGTTATAAATATATTTCATACAAGAGACAACACTGCAGTTATAGATATATTTCATACAAGAGACAACATTGCAGTTATAGATATATTTTATGCAAGAGACAACATTGCAGTTATAGATATATTTCATACAAGAGACAACATTGCAGTTATAGATATATTTCATACAAGAGACAACATTGCAGTTATAGACATATTTCATACAAGAGATAACATTGCAGTTATAGATATATTTTATACAAGAGACAACATTGCAGTTATAGACATATTTCATACAAGAGACAACATTGCAGTTATAGATATATTTCATACAAGAGACAACACTGCAGTTATAGATATATTTCATACAAGAGACAACATTGCAGTTATAGTTTCATACAAGAGACAACATTGCAGTTATAGATATATTTCATACAAGAGACAACATTGCAGTTATAGATACATTTCATACAAGAGACAACATTGCAGTTATAGATATATTTCATACAAGAGACAACATTGCAGTTATAGTTTCATACAAGAGACAACATTGCAGTTATAGATATATTTCATACAAGAGACAACATTGCAGTTATAGATATATTTCATACAAGAGACAACATTGCAGTAATAGATATATTTCATACAAGAGACAACCTTGCAGTTATAGATATATTTTATACAAGAGACAACATTGCAGTTATAGATATATTTCATACAAGAGACAACATTGCAGTTATAGTTTCATACAAGAGACAACATTGCAGTTATAGATATATTTCATACAAGAGACAACACTGCAGTTATAGATATATTTCATACAAGAGACAACATTGCAGTTATAGATATATTTCATGCAAGAGACAATATTGCAGTTATAGATATATTTCATACAAGAGACAACATTGCAGTTATAGATATATTTCATACAAGAGACAACATTGCAGTTATAGACATATTTCATACAAGAGATAACATTGCAGTTATGGATATATTTTATACAAGAGACAACATTGCAGTTATAGATATATTTCATACAAGAGACAACATTGCAGTTATAGTTTCATACAAGAGACAACATTGCAGTTATAGATATATTTCATACAAGAGACAACACTGCAGTTATAGATATATTTCATACAAGAGACAACATTGCAGTTAAAGATATATTTCATGCAAGAGACAACATTGCAGTTATAGATATATTTCATACAATATACAACATTGCAGTTATAGATATATTTCATACAAGAGACAACATTGCAGTTATAGACATATTTCATACAAGAGATAACATTGCAGTTATAGATATATTTCATACAAGAGACAACATTGCAGTTATAGTTTCATACAAGAGACAACATTGCTGTTATAGATATATTTCATACAAGAGACAACATTGCAGTTATAGATATATTTCATACAAGAGACAACATTGCAGTTATAGATATATTTCATACAAGAGACAACATTGCAGTTATTGATATATTTCATACAAGAGACAACATTGCAGTTATAGATATATTTCATACAAGAGACAACATTGCAGCTATAGATTCATACAAGAGACAACATTGCAGTTATAGATATATTTCATACAAGAGACAACATTGCAGTTATAGTTTCATACAAGAGACAACATTGCATTTATAGATATATTTCATACAAGAGACAACATTGCAGTTATAGATATATTTCATACAAGAGACAACATTGCAGTTATAGATATATTTCATACAAGAGACAACATTGCAATTATAGATATATTTCATACAAGAGACAACATTGCAGTTATAGTTATATTTCATACAAGAGACAACATTGCAGTTATAGATATATTTCATACAAGAGACAACATTGCAGTTATAGATATATTTCATACAAGAGACAACATTGCAGTTATAGATATATTTCAAATAAGAGACAACATTGCAGTGTTAGATATATTTCATACAAGAGACAACACTGCAGTTATAGATATATTTCATACAAGAGACAACATTGAAGTTATAGATATATTTCATACAAGAGACAACATTGCAGTTATAGATATATTTCATACAAGAGACAACATTGCAGTTATAGATATATTTTATACAAGAGACAACATTGCAGTTATAGTTTCATACAAAAGACAACATTGCAGTTATAAATATATTTCATACAAGAGACAACACTGCAGTTATAGATATATTTCATGCAAGAGACAACATTGCAGTTATAGATATATTTCATACAAGAGACAACATTGCAGTTATAGTTTCATACAAGAGACAACTATGCTGTTATAGATATATTTCATACAAGAGACAACATTGCAGTTATAGATATATTTCATACAAGAGACAACATTGCAGTTATAGATATATTTTATACAAGAGACAACATTGCAGTTATAGTTTCATACAAGAGACAACATTGCAGTTATAAATATATTTCATACAAGAGACAACACTGCAGTTATAGATATATTTCATACAAGAGACAACATTGCAGTTATAGATATATTTTATGCAAGAGACAACATTGCAGTTATAGATATATTTCATACAAGAGACAACATTGCAGTTATAGATATATTTCATACAAGAGACAACATTGCAGTTATAGACATATTTCATACAAGAGATAACATTGCAGTTATAGATATATTTTATACAAGAGACAACATTGCAGTTATAGACATATTTCATACAAGAGACAACATTGCAGTTATAGATATATTTCATACAAGAGACAACACTGCAGTTATAGATATATTTCATACAAGAGACAACATTGCAGTTATAGTTTCATACAAGAGACAACATTGCAGTTATAGATATATTTCATACAAGAGACAACATTGCAGTTATAGATACATTTCATACAAGAGACAACATTGCAGTTATAGATATATTTCATACAAGAGACAACATTGCAGTTATAGTTTCATACAAGAGACAACATTGCAGTTATAGATATATTTCATACAAGAGACAACCTTGCAGTTATAGATATATTTCATACAAGAGACAACATTGCAGTAATAGATATATTTCATACAAGAGACAACCTTGCAGTTATAGATATATTTTATACAAGAGACAACATTGCAGTTATAGATATATTTCATACAAGAGACAACATTGCAGTTATAGTTTCATACAAGAGACAACATTGCAGTTATAGATATATTTCATACAAGAGACAACACTGCAGTTATAGATATATTTCATACAAGAGACAACATTGCAGTTATAGATATATTTCATGCAAGAGACAATATTGCAGTTATAGATATATTTCATACAAGAGACAACATTGCAGTTATAGATATATTTCATACAAGAGACAACATTGCAGTTATAGACATATTTCATACAAGAGATAACATTGCAGTTATAGATATATTTTATACAAGAGACAACATTGCAGTTATAGATATATTTCATACAAGAGACAACATTGCAGTTATAGTTTCATACAAGAGACAACATTGCAGTTATAGATATATTTCATACAAGAGACAACACTGCAGTTATAGATATATTTCATACAAGAGACAACATTGCAGTTAAAGATATATTTCATGCAAGAGACAACATTGCAGTTATAGATATATTTCATACAATAGACAACATTGCAGTTATAGATATATTTCATACAAGAGACAACATTGCAGTTATAGACATATTTCATACAAGAGATAACATTGCAGTTATAGATATATTTCATACAAGAGACAACATTGCAGTTATAGTTTCATACAAGAGACAACATTGCTGTTATAGATATATTTCATACAAGAGACAACATTGCAGTTATAGATATATTTCATACAAGAGACAACATTGCAGTTATAGATATATTTCATACAAGAGACAACATTGCAGTTATTGATATATTTCATACAAGAGACAACATTCCAGTTATAGATATATTTCATACAAGAGACAACATTGCAGCTATAGATTCATACAAGAGACAACATTGCAGTTATAGATATATTTCATACAAGAGACAACATTGCAGTTATAGTTTCATACAAGAGACAACATTGCATTTATAGATATATTTCATACAAGAGACAACATTGCAGTTATAGATATATTTCATACAAGAGACAACATTGCAGTTATAGATATATTTCATACAAGAGACAACATTGCAATTATAGATATATTTCATACAAGAGACAACATTGCAGTTATAGATATATTTCATACAAGAGACAACATTGCAGTTATAGATATATTTCATACAAGAGACAACATTGCAGTTATAGATATATTTCATACAAGAGACAACATTGCAGTTACAGATATATTTCAAATAAGAGACAACATTGCATTGTTAGATATATTTCATACAAGAGACAACACTGCAGTTATAGATATATTTCTAACAAGAGACAACATTGAAGTTATAGATATATTTCATACAAGAGACAACATTGCAGTTATAGATATATTTCATACAAGAGACAACATTGCAGTTATAGATATATTTCATACAAGAGACAACATTGCAGTTATAGTTATATTTCATACAAGAGACAACATTGCAGTTATAGATATATTTCATACAAGAGACAACATTGCAGTTATAGATATATTTCATACAAGAGACAACATTGCAGTTATAGATATATTTCAAATAAGAGACAACATTGCAGTGTTAGATATATTTCATACAAGAGACAACACTGCAGTTATAGATATATTTCATACAAGAGACAACATTGAAGTTATAGATATATTTCATACAAGAGACAACATTGCAGTTATAGATATATTTCATACAAGAGACAACATTGCAGTTATAGATATATTTTATACAAGAGACAACATTGCAGTTATAGATATATTTCATACAAGAGACAACATTGCAGTTATAGATATATTTCATACAAGAGACAACATTGCAGTTATAGATATATTTCATACAAGAGACAACATTGCAGTTATAGATATATTTCATACAAGAGACAACATTGCAGTTATAGATATATTTCAAATAAGAGACAACATTGCAGTGTTAGATATATTTCATACAAGAGACAACACTGCAGTTATAGATATATTTCATACAAGAGACAACATTGAAGTTATAGATATATTTCATACAAGAGACAACATTGCAGTTATAGATATATTTCATACAAGAGACAACATTGCAGTTATAGATATATTTTATACAAGAGACAACATTGCAGTTATAGTTTCATACAAAAGACAACATTGCAGTTATAAATATATTTCATACAAGAGACAACACTGCAGTTATAGATATATTTCATGCAAGAGACAACATTGCAGTTATAGATATATTTCATACAAGAGACAACATTGCAGTTATAGTTTCATACAAGAGACAACTATGCTGTTATAGATATATTTCATACAAGAGACAACATTGCAGTTATAGATATATTTCATACAAGAGACAACATTGCAGTTATAGATATATTTTATACAAGAGACAACATTGCAGTTATAGTTTCATACAAGAGACAACATTGCAGTTATAAATATATTTCATACAAGAGACAACACTGCAGTTATAGATATATTTCATACAAGAGACAACATTGCAGTTATAGATATATTTTATGCAAGAGACAACATTGCAGTTATAGATATATTTCATACAAGAGACAACATTGCAGTTATAGATATATTTCATACAAGAGACAACATTGCAGTTATAGACATATTTCATACAAGAGATAACATTGCAGTTATAGATATATTTTATACAAGAGATAACATTGCAGTTATAGACATATTTCATACAAGAGACAACATTGCAGTTATAGATATATTTCATACAAGAGACAACACTGCAGTTATAGATATATTTCATACAAGAGACAACATTGCAGTTATAGTTTCATACAAGAGACAACATTGCAGTTATAGATATATTTCATACAAGAGACAACATTGCAGTTATAGATACATTTCATACAAGAGACAACATTGCAGTTATAGATATATTTCATACAAGAGACAACATTGCAGTTATAGTTTCATACAAGAGACAACATTGCAGTTATAGATATATTTCATACAAGAGACAACATTGCAGTTATAGACATATTTCATACAAGAGATAACATTGCAGTTATAGATATATTTTATACAAGAGACAACATTGCAGTTATAGATATATTTCATACAAGAGACAACATTGCAGTTATAGTTTCATACAAGAGACAACATTGCAGTTATAGATATATTTCATACAAGAGACAACACTGCAGTTATAGATATATTTCATACAAGAGACAACATTGCAGTTAAAGATATATTTCATGCAAGAGACAACATTGCAGTTATAGATATATTTCATACAATAGACAACATTGCAGTTATAGATATATTTCATACAAGAGACAACATTGCAGTTATAGACATATTTCATACAAGAGATAACATTGCAGTTATAGATATATTTCATACAAGAGACAACATTGCAGTTATAGTTTCATACAAGAGACAACATTGCTGTTATAGATATATTTCATACAAGAGACAACATTGCAGTTATAGATATATTTCATACAAGAGACAACATTGCAGTTATAGATATATTTCATACAAGAGACAACATTGCAGTTATTGATATATTTCATACAAGAGACAACATTGCAGTTATAGATATATTTCATACAAGAGACAACATTGCAGCTATAGATTCATACAAGAGACAACATTGCAGTTATAGATATATTTCATACAAGAGACAACATTGCAGTTATAGTTTCATACAAGAGACAACATTGCATTTATAGATATATTTCATACAAGAGACAACATTGCAGTTATAGATATATTTCATACAAGAGACAACATTGCAGTTATAGATATATTTCATACAAGAGACAACATTGCAATTATAGATATATTTCATACAAGAGACAACATTGCAGTTATAGATATATTTCATACAAGAGACAACATTGCAGTTATAGATATATTTCATACAAGAGACAACATTGCAGTTATAGATATATTTCATACAAGATACAACATTGCAGTTACAGATATATTTCAAATAAGAGACAACATTGCATTGTTAGATATATTTCATACAAGAGACAACACTGCAGTTATAGATATATTTCATACAAGAGACAACATTGAAGTTATAGATATATTTCATACAAGAGACAACATTGCAGTTATAGATATATTTCATACAAGAGACAACATTGCAGTTATAGATATATTTTATACAAGAGACAACATAGCAGTTATAGTTTCATACAAGAGACAACATTGCAGTTATAAATATATTTCATACAAGAGACAACACTGCAGTTATAGATATATTTCATGCAAGAGACAACATTGCAGTTATAGATATATTTCATACAAGAGACAACATTGCAGTTATAGTTTCATACAAGAGACAACATTGCTGTTATAGATATATTTCATACAAGAGACAACATTGCAGTTATACATATATTTCATACAAGAGACAACATTGCATTTATAGATATATTTTATACAAGAGACAACATTGCAGTTATAGTTTCATACAAGAGACAACATTGCAGTTATAAATATATTTCATACAAGAGACAACACTGCAGTTATAGATATATTTCATACAAGAGACAACATTGCAGTTATAGATATATTTTATGCAAGAGACAACATTGCAGTTATAGATATATTTCATACAAGAGACAACATTGCAGTTATAGATATATTTCATACAAGAGACAACATTGCAGTTATAGACATATTTCATACAAGAGATAACATTGCAGTTATAGATATATTTTATACAAGAGACAACATTGCAGTTATAGACATATTTCATACAAGAGACAACATTGCAGTTATAGATATATTTCATACAAGAGACAACACTGCAGTTATAGATATATTTCATACAAGAGACAACATTGCAGTTATAGTTTCATACAAGAGACAACATTGCAGTTATAGATATATTTCATACAAGAGACAACATTGCAGTTATAGATACATTTCATACAAGAGACAACATTGCAGTTATAGATATATTTCATACAAGAGACAACATTGCAGTTATAGTTTCATACAAGAGACAACATTGCAGTTATAGATATATTTCATACAAGAGACAACATTGCAGTTATAGATATATTTCATACAAGAGACAACATTGCAGTAATAGAAATATTTCATACAAGAGACAACATTGCAGTTATAGATATATTTCATACAAGAGACAACATTGCAGTTATAGTTTCATACAAGAGACAACATTGCAGTTATAGATATATTTCATACAAGAGACAACATTGCAGTTATAGATATATTTCATACAAGAGACAACATTGCAGTAATAGAAATATTTCATACAAGAGACAACCTTGCAGTTATAGATATATTTCATACAAGAGACAACATTGCAGTTATAGTTTCATACAAGAGACAACATTGCAGTTATAGATATATTTCATACAAGAGACAACATTGCAGTTATAGATATATTTCATACAAGAGACAACCTTGCAGTTATAGATATATTTTATACAAGAAACAACATTGCAGTTATAGATATATTTCATACAAGAGACAACATTGCAGTTATAGTTTCATACAAGAGACAACATTGCAGTTATAGATATATTTCCTACAAGAGACAACACTGCAGTTATAGATATATTTCATACAAGAGACAACATTGCAGTTATAGATATATTTCATGCAAGAGACAACATTGCAGTTATAGATATATTTTATGCAAGAGACAACATTGCAGTTATAGATATATTTCATACAAGAGACAACATTGCAGTTATAGATATATTTCATACAAGAGACAACATTGCAGTTATAGACATATTTCATACAAGAGATAACATTGCAGTTATAGATATATTTTATACAAGAGACAACATTGCAGTTATAGACATATTTCATACAAGAGACAACATTGCAGTTATAGATATATTTCATACAAGAGACAACACTGCAGTTATAGATATATTTCATACAAGAGACAACATTGCAGTTATAGTTTCATACAAGAGACAACATTGCAGTTATAGATATATTTCATACAAGAGACAACATTGCAGTTATAGATACATTTCATACAAGAGACAACATTGCAGTTATAGATATATTTCATACAAGAGACAACATTGCAGTTATAGTTTCATACAAGAGACAACATTGCAGTTATAGATATATTTCATACAAGAGACAACATTGCAGTTATAGATATATTTCATACAAGAGACAACATTGCAGTAATAGAAATATTTCATACAAGAGACAACATTGCAGTTATAGATATATTTCATACAAGAGACAACATTGCAGTTATAGTTTCATACAAGAGACAACATTGCAGTTATAGATATATTTCATACAAGAGACAACATTGCAGTTATAGATATATTTCATACAAGAGACAACATTGCAGTAATAGAAATATTTCATACAAGAGACAACATTGCAGTTATAGATATATTTCATACAAGAGACAACATTGCAGTTATAGTTTCATACAAGAGACAACATTGCAGTTATAGATATATTTCATACAAGAGACAACATTGCAGTTATAGATATATTTCATACAAGAGACAACCTTGCAGTTATAGATATATTTTATACAAGAAACAACATTGCAGTTATAGATATATTTCATACAAGAGACAACATTGCAGTTATAGTTTCATACAAGAGACAACATTGCAGTTATAGATATATTTCCTACAAGAGACAACACTGCAGTTATAGATATATTTCATACAAGAGACAACATTGCAGTTATAGATATATTTCATGCAAGAGACAATATTGCAGTTATAGATATATTTCATACAAGAGACAACATTGCAGTTATAGATATATTTCATACAAGAGACAACATTGCAGTTATAGATATATTTCATACAAGAGACAACATTGCAGTTATAGACATATTTCATACAAGAGACAACATTGCAGTTTTAGATATATTTCATACAAGAGACAACACTGCAGTTATAGATATATTTCATACAAGAGACAACATTGCAGTTATAGATATATTTCATGCAAGAGACAACATTGCAGTTATAGATATATTTCATACAAGAGACAACATTGCAGTTATAGTTTCATACAAGAGACAACATTGCTGTTATAGATATATTTCATACAAGAGACAACATTGCAGTTATAGATATATTTCATACAAGAGACAACATTGCAGTTATAGTTTCATACAAGAGACAACATTGCAGTTATAGATATATTTTATACAAGAGACAACATTGCAGTTATAGATATATTTCATACAAGAGACAACATTGCAGTTATAGATATATTTCATACAAGAGACAACATTGCAGTTATATATATATTTCATACAAGAGACAACATTGCAGTTATAGATATATTTCATACAAGAGACAACATTGCAGTTATAGACATATTTCATACAAGAGACAACATTGCAGTTATAGATATATTTCATACAAGAGACAACATTGCAGTTATAGATATATTTCAAATAAGAGACAACATTGCAGTTTTAGATATATTTCATACAAGAGACAACACTGCAGTTATAGATATATTTCATACAAGAGACAACATTGCAGTTATAGATATATTTCATGCAAGAGACAACATTGCAGTTATAGATATATTTCATACAAGAGACAACATTGCAGTTATAGTTTCATACAAGAGACAACATTGCTGTTATAGATATATTTCATACAAGAGACAACATTGCAGTTATAGATATATTTCATACAAGAGACAACATTGCAGTTATAGATATATTTCATACAAGAGACAACATTGCAGTTATTGATATATTTCATACAAGAGACAACATTGCAGTTATAGATATATTTCATACAAGAGACAACATTGCAGTTATAGTTTCATACAAGAGACAACATTGCAGTTATAGATATATTTCATACAAGAGACAACATAGCAGTTATAGTTTCATACAAGAGACAACATTGCAGTTATAGATATATTTCATACAAGAGACAACATTGCAGTTATAGATATATTTCATACAAGAGACAACATTGCAGTTATAGATATATTTCATACAAGAGACAACATTGCAGTTATAGATATATTTCATACAAGAGACAACATTGCAGTTATAGATATATTTCATACAAGAGATAACATTGCAGTTATAGATATATTTCATACAAGAGACAACATTGCAGTTATAGTTATATTTCATACAAGAGACAACATTGCAGTTATAGATATATTTCATACAAGAGACAACATTGCAGTTATAGATATATTTCATACAAGAGACAACATTGCAGTTATAGATATATTTCATACAAGAGACAACATTGCAGTTATAGATATATTTCATACAAGAGACAACATTGCAGTTATAGATATATTTTATACAAGAGACAACATTGCAGTTATAGATATATTTCATACAAGAGATAACATTGCAGTTATAGATATATTTCATACAAGAGACAACATTGCAGTTATAGTTATATTTCATACAAGAGACAACATTGCAGTTATAGATATATTTCATACAAGAGACAACATTGCAGTTATAGATATATTTCATACAAGAGACAACATTGCAGTTATAGATATATTTCAAATAAGAGACAACATTGCAGTGTTAGATATATTTCATACAAGAGACAACACTGCAGTTATAGATATATTTCATACAAGAGACAACATTGAAGTTATAGATATATTTCATACAAGAGACAACATTGCAGTTATAGATATATTTCATACAAGAGACAACATTGCAGTTATAGATATATTTTATACAAGAGACAACATTGCAGTGTTAGATATATTTCATACAAGAGACAACACTGCAGTTATAGATATATTTCATACAAGAGACAACATTGAAGTTATAGATATATTTCATACAAGAGACAACATTGCAGTTATAGATATATTTCATACAAGAGACAACATTGCAGTTATAGATATATTTTATACAAGAGACAACATTGCAGTTATAGTTTCATACAAAAGACAACATTGCAGTTATAAATATATTTCATACAAGAGACAACACTGCAGTTATAGATATATTTCATGCAAGAGACAACATTGCAGTTATAGATATATTTCATACAAGAGACAACATTGCAGTTATAGTTTCATACAAGAGACAACTATGCTGTTATAGATATATTTCATACAAGAGACAACATTGCAGTTATAGATATATTTCATACAAGAGACAACATTGCAGTTATAGATATATTTTATACAAGAGACAACATTGCAGTTATAGTTTCATACAAGAGACAACATTGCAGTTATAAATATATTTCATACAAGAGACAACACTGCAGTTATAGATATATTTCATACAAGAGACAACATTGCAGTTATAGATATATTTTATGCAAGAGACAACATTGCAGTTATAGATATATTTCATACAAGAGACAACATTGCAGTTATAGATATATTTCATACAAGAGACAACATTGCAGTTATAGACATATTTCATACAAGAGATAACATTGCAGTTATAGATATATTTTATACAAGAGATAACATTGCAGTTATAGACATATTTCATACAAGAGACAACATTGCAGTTATAGATATATTTCATACAAGAGACAACACTGCAGTTATAGATATATTTCATACAAGAGACAACATTGCAGTTATAGTTTCATACAAGAGACAACATTGCAGTTATAGATATATTTCATACAAGAGACAACATTGCAGTTATAGATACATTTCATACAAGAGACAACATTGCAGTTATAGATATATTTCATACAAGAGACAACATTGCAGTTATAGTTTCATACAAGAGACAACATTGCAGTTATAGATATATTTCATACAAGAGACAACCTTGCAGTTATAGATATATTTCATACAAGAGACAACATTGCAGTAATAGATATATTTCATACAAGAGACAACCTTGCAGTTATAGATATATTTTATACAAGAGACAACATTGCAGTTATAGATATATTTCATACAAGAGACAACATTGCAGTTATAGTTTCATACAAGAGACAACATTGCAGTTATAGATATATTTCATACAAGAGACAACACTGCAGTTATAGATATATTTCATACAAGAGACAACATTGCAGTTATAGATATATTTCATGCAAGAGACAATATTGCAGTTATAGATATATTTCATACAAGAGACAACATTGCAGTTATAGATATATTTCATACAAGAGACAACATTGCAGTTATAGACATATTTCATACAAGAGATAACATTGCAGTTATAGATATATTTTATACAAGAGACAACATTGCAGTTATAGATATATTTTATACAAGAGACAACATTGCAGTTATAGTTTCATACAAGAGACAACATTGCAGTTATAGATATATTTCATACAAGAGACAACACTGCAGTTATAGATATATTTCATACAAGAGACAACATTGCAGTTAAAGATATATTTCATGCAAGAGACAACATTGCAGTTATAGATATATTTCATACAATAGACAACATTGCAGTTATAGATATATTTCATACAAGAGACAACATTGCAGTTATAGACATATTTCATACAAGAGATAACATTGCAGTTATAGATATATTTCATACAAGAGACAACATTGCAGTTATAGTTTCATACAAGAGACAACATTGCTGTTATAGATATATTTCATACAAGAGACAACATTGCAGTTATAGATATATTTCATACAAGAGACAACATTGCAGTTATAGATATATTTCATACAAGAGACAACATTGCAGTTATTGATATATTTCATACAAGAGACAACATTGCAGTTATAGATATATTTCATACAAGAGACAACATTGCAGCTATAGATTCATACAAGAGACAACATTGCAGTTATAGATATATTTCATACAAGAGACAACATTGCAGTTATAGTTTCATACAAGAGACAACATTGCATTTATAGATATATTTCATACAAGAGACAACATTGCAGTTATAGATATATTTCATACAAGAGACAACATTGCAGTTATAGATATATTTCATACAAGAGACAACATTGCAATTATAGATATATTTCATACAAGAGACAACATTGCAGTTATAGATATATTTCATACAAGAGACAACATTGCAGTTATAGATATATTTCATACAAGAGACAACATTGCAGTTATAGATATATTTCATACAAGATACAACATTGCAGTTACAGATATATTTCAAATAAGAGACAACATTGCATTGTTAGATATATTTCATACAAGAGACAACACTGCAGTTATAGATATATTTCATACAAGAGACAACATTGAAGTTATAGATATATTTCATACAAGAGACAACATTGCAGTTATAGATATATTTCATACAAGAGACAACATTGCAGTTATAGATATATTTTATACAAGAGACAACATAGCAGTTATAGTTTCATACAAGAGACAACATTGCAGTTATAAATATATTTCATACAAGAGACAACACTGCAGTTATAGATATATTTCATGCAAGAGACAACATTGCAGTTATAGATATATTTCATACAAGAGACAACATTGCAGTTATAGTTTCATACAAGAGACAACATTGCTGTTATAGATATATTTCATACAAGAGACAACATTGCAGTTATACATATATTTCATACAAGAGACAACATTGCATTTATAGATATATTTTATACAAGAGACAACATTGCAGTTATAGTTTCATACAAGAGACAACATTGCAGTTATAAATATATTTCATACAAGAGACAACACTGCAGTTATAGATATATTTCATACAAGAGACAACATTGCAGTTATAGATATATTTTATGCAAGAGACAACATTGCAGTTATAGATATATTTCATACAAGAGACAACATTGCAGTTATAGATATATTTCATACAAGAGACAACATTGCAGTTATAGACATATTTCATACAAGAGATAACATTGCAGTTATAGATATATTTTATACAAGAGACAACATTGCAGTTATAGACATATTTCATACAAGAGACAACATTGCAGTTATAGATATATTTCATACAAGAGACAACACTGCAGTTATAGATATATTTCATACAAGAGACAACATTGCAGTTATAGTTTCATACAAGAGACAACATTGCAGTTATAGATATATTTCATACAAGAGACAACATTGCAGTTATAGATACATTTCATACAAGAGACAACATTGCAGTTATAGATATATTTCATACAAGAGACAACATTGCAGTTATAGTTTCATACAAGAGACAACATTGCAGTTATAGATATATTTCATACAAGAGACAACATTGCAGTTATAGATATATTTCATACAAGAGACAACATTGCAGTAATAGAAATATTTCATACAAGAGACAACATTGCAGTTATAGATATATTTCATACAAGAGACAACATTGCAGTTATAGTTTCATACAAGAGACAACATTGCAGTTATAGATATATTTCATACAAGAGACAACATTGCAGTTATAGATATATTTCATACAAGAGACAACATTGCAGTAATAGAAATATTTCATACAAGAGACAACCTTGCAGTTATAGATATATTTCATACAAGAGACAACATTGCAGTTATAGTTTCATACAAGAGACAACATTGCAGTTATAGATATATTTCATACAAGAGACAACATTGCAGTTATAGATATATTTCATACAAGAGACAACCTTGCAGTTATAGATATATTTTATACAAGAAACAACATTGCAGTTATAGATATATTTCATACAAGAGACAACATTGCAGTTATAGTTTCATACAAGAGACAACATTGCAGTTATAGATATATTTCCTACAAGAGACAACACTGCAGTTATAGATATATTTCATACAAGAGACAACATTGCAGTTATAGATATATTTCATGCAAGAGACAACATTGCAGTTATAGATATATTTTATGCAAGAGACAACATTGCAGTTATAGATATATTTCATACAAGAGACAACATTGCAGTTATAGATATATTTCATACAAGAGACAACATTGCAGTTATAGACATATTTCATACAAGAGATAACATTGCAGTTATAGATATATTTTATACAAGAGACAACATTGCAGTTATAGACATATTTCATACAAGAGACAACATTGCAGTTATAGATATATTTCATACAAGAGACAACACTGCAGTTATAGATATATTTCATACAAGAGACAACATTGCAGTTATAGTTTCATACAAGAGACAACATTGCAGTTATAGATATATTTCATACAAGAGACAACATTGCAGTTATAGATACATTTCATACAAGAGACAACATTGCAGTTATAGATATATTTCATACAAGAGACAACATTGCAGTTATAGTTTCATACAAGAGACAACATTGCAGTTATAGATATATTTCATACAAGAGACAACATTGCAGTTATAGATATATTTCATACAAGAGACAACATTGCAGTAATAGAAATATTTCATACAAGAGACAACATTGCAGTTATAGATATATTTCATACAAGAGACAACATTGCAGTTATAGTTTCATACAAGAGACAACATTGCAGTTATAGATATATTTCATACAAGAGACAACATTGCAGTTATAGATATATTTCATACAAGAGACAACATTGCAGTAATAGAAATATTTCATACAAGAGACAACATTGCAGTTATAGATATATTTCATACAAGAGACAACATTGCAGTTATAGTTTCATACAAGAGACAACATTGCAGTTATAGATATATTTCATACAAGAGACAACATTGCAGTTATAGATATATTTCATACAAGAGACAACCTTGCAGTTATAGATATATTTTATACAAGAAACAACATTGCAGTTATAGATATATTTCATACAAGAGACAACATTGCAGTTATAGTTTCATACAAGAGACAACATTGCAGTTATAGATATATTTCATACAAGAGACAACATTGCAGTTATAGATATATTTCATGCAAGAGACAATATTGCAGTTATAGATATATTTCATACAAGAGACAACATTGCAGTTATAGATATATTTCATACAAGAGACAACATTGCAGTTATAGATATATTTCATACAAGAGACAACATTGCAGTTATAGACATATTTCATACAAGAGACAACATTGCAGTTTTAGATATATTTCATACAAGAGACAACACTGCAGTTATAGATATATTTCATACAAGAGACAACATTGCAGTTATAGATATATTTCATGCAAGAGACAACATTGCAGTTATAGATATATTTCATACAAGAGACAACATTGCAGTTATAGTTTCATACAAGAGACAACATTGCTGTTATAGATATATTTCATACAAGAGACAACATTGCAGTTATAGATATATTTCATACAAGAGACAACATTGCAGTTATAGTTTCATACAAGAGACAACATTGCAGTTATAGATATATTTTATACAAGAGACAACATTGCAGTTATAGATATATTTCATACAAGAGACAACATTGCAGTTATAGATATATTTCATACAAGAGACAACATTGCAGTTATATATATATTTCATACAAGAGACAACATTGCAGTTATAGATATATTTCATACAAGAGACAACATTGCAGTTATAGACATATTTCATACAAGAGACAACATTGCAGTTATAGATATATTTCATACAAGAGACAACATTGCAGTTATAGATATATTTCAAATAAGAGACAACATTGCAGTTTTAGATATATTTCATACAAGAGACAACACTGCAGTTATAGATATATTTCATACAAGAGACAACATTGCAGTTATAGATATATTTCATGCAAGAGACAACATTGCAGTTATAGATATATTTCATACAAGAGACAACATTGCAGTTATAGTTTCATACAAGAGACAACATTGCTGTTATAGATATATTTCATACAAGAGACAACATTGCAGTTATAGATATATTTCATACAAGAGACAACATTGCAGTTATAGATATATTTCATACAAGAGACAACATTGCAGTTATTGATATATTTCATACAAGAGACAACATTGCAGTTATAGATATATTTCATACAAGAGACAACATTGCAGTTATAGTTTCATACAAGAGACAACATTGCAGTTATAGATATATTTCATACAAGAGACAACATAGCAGTTATAGTTTCATACAAGAGACAACATTGCAGTTATAGATATATTTCATACAAGAGACAACATTGCAGTTATAGATATATTTCATACAAGAGACAACATTGCAGTTATAGATATATTTCATACAAGAGACAACATTGCAGTTATAGATATATTTCATACAAGAGACAACATTGCAGTTATAGATATATTTCATACAAGAGATAACATTGCAGTTATAGATATATTTCATACAAGAGACAACATTGCAGTTATAGACATATTTCATACAAGAGACAACATTGCAGTTATAGATATATTTCATACAAGAGACAACATTGCAGTTATAGATATATTTCATACAAGAGACAACATTGCAGTTATAGATATATTTCATACAAGAGACAACATTGTAGTTATAGATATATTTCCTACAAGAGACAACATTGCAGTTATAGATATATTTCATACAAGAGACAACATTGCAGTTATAGATATATTTCATACAAGAGACAACATTGCAGTTATAGACATATTTCATACAAGAGATAACATTGCAGTTATAGATATATTTCATACAAGAGACAACATTGCAGTTATAGACATATTTCATACAAGAGACAGCATTGCAGTTATAGATATATTTCATACAAGAGACACCATTGCAGTTATAGATATATTTCATACAAGAGACAACATTGCAGTTATAGATATATTTCATACAAGAGACAACATTGCTGTTATAGATACAGAACGTAAAATTTGTCCAGGAATCATGAACAGCGAAAATGATGTGGTTAACTGCTTCCCCCATAAAATTTAAACATCTGACAGACTGTTATTTAAAACATGAAAACATGAGAATGAGACAATGTCTATACACTGAAAAATACAGTGGAAATGAGCAAAATGCAAAAGATAAAACAGAAGAACCAACCAGCAATTCCTATAAGAAGTAAATTAAAACCGAAAACTGATTAAATTAGATGTAGACAGCCATGATTAATTGATCGTGTTAAGAGAAGAAATTAGCTAGAGAACTTGGTAACAACTGACAAGATTAAGGGGAAAAGAACAAAGCGAAGGCAGAGAAGATAGTAGCTGGATGGTTTGGACACACGACATGGTCGATACAAGAACAGAGAGCTGATCCACGACTCTGGTGATCGTGTGAGATGGTAAAATATGATGGCCTACTCTTGTCGACATAGCACATGATGATGATGACATTTGCGCACCGACGCCTTCACTTGCCGATAGCACAAACGCGCACCACATGTGAATAAATGACGTCACGCACGGGGTACTGAGATATTGTCCTCAGACATCATGAAAGGCCGGACAACGGCTTTTCCCTAAACACATGCTACCTGCAGTTCACACCATAACCAAGGTAACCTATCACATATGTTCATCATCTTTCATCCTACTTTCTTTCTTAGCTACTTCATTCCTAATCTCATCTCATCTCATCAGGTTCCTTGTACCTTGTGGTGTCGAAGTGAAGCATACACAGCGGGGAGAAAACCCGTGTATGGGCTTCATATAAGATATAGAGGTTCCCATGGTCTCTGTAATTCCCTCTATCCACCGTTTTCGTGGCCTCCTCCTCTGCTTCTGTCTGGTCTGTACGCAATTGCGCGTTGAGGTATACTGTTAGATTGTAATCTAGTTACATGCAGAAGCCACTTATCCTTCAGTTTTCTGATAAAATCTTCTGCTGTTATAATTTATAACCCCAAATTTTAGTCCTGATTTCTTCATTTCTGATTTTCTCTCTTCATGATATATCTAGTATCCTTCTCAGGAATCTCATTTCTCTTGTGATATTTCTTTTCTCTTTTTCTGTAATTGTCCAGGTTTGGTACTGGTGGCACAGAGCGCTTGCCCTTTCTTATCACGTTGTAACAGCTCAATAGTTGGTACTTTTGTCTTAATTCACCCCAAACAAACGGAATCCCAGGGTATGACGTCACATCCAGGGGTTCCCCGTGTTGCGCCGTCGCTCGGTGCGCAATTTTATCGGTGTGCAACATTTGTTCTCGGCGACATCCCCCACCCCAACTGTAACTGGCCAAATGAAATGTTTGTCAACTCTTAAGACCAGCAGTATATGAAAAGAATGATGATGACCTGTCTGTACGGGAGACGCGAGCCTTGCAGCCATGTGCGCCTTGTCTCAGCTGGAGGATGTCCTGCCGACATACATGGTGAAATCGTCGGCATCTCCATCTGTCCTGACGCTCAGTCAGCGATTGTCGATAGCACCATGATGACATGATTGATTGATTGATTTAGGAACTGACATCACAGCATTCGGGACAT